>JACGTP010000148.1:12101-31845 GCA_023678845.1 Mischocyttarus mexicanus | reverse complement strand
GGAATAACAGCGATTGAATTAGCCGAGGGTGATCCACCGTTGTCCGAACTTCATCCAATGAGAGCACTCTTTCAAATACCCAGAAATCCACCACCGTCGTTAAAAAATCCTGATATACATAATCCAGAACTTACAGATTTTATTGCCGAGTGTCTCGTTAAAGATCTGGAACATCGACCGTTTGCTAGCGAATTGAAGGAACATCCTTTGTTGACTAACATCGATAATCAATTGGAAGAAATAAGGGAAGAACTTTGTGCGGAAATTCGTAGACAAAGAACCGATGGTAGGGTACAAAGGCAGCCAGAAGTTACCACGAAACATGGTAAACTGAAGACCGATCGTAAAACAAGACCGGAAAAAATGTACATGGATGATTTGGCAGCGCTTGATATGTTATCGGAAGATGCTATCGTTGAACAATTACAACATCGTTACGAACAGGGACAGATTTACACTTACATTGGTGATATTTTAGTTGCCGTTAATCCTTTTACCAATTTGGGCCTTTACACTGGAATCGTAAGTTTCGTGATACATCGTTGACAAATTTGATTTTGACAAATTTTGTAAATATTTTACAAATATTTTTACTCTCTCTCTCTCTCTACACGTTCAGGAACAAAGAAGATACAAGGGTCAAGCTAGGTCGGATAACCCACCTCACATTTTTGCCGTTGCCGATGCAGCCTATCAAGCACTCCTTCATCAACGTCAAAATCAAGCAATCGTGATAAGCGGCGAATCAGGAGCTGGAAAGACAGAGAGTGCCAATTTGTTATTGAAACAATTGGTTTATTTAAGTAAAGCACCTAATCGTAATTTGGAGGAAAGAATTTTACAAATTAATCCGATTATGGAAGCATTTGGTAACGCTACTACCGGTATTAATGCCAATTCATCGAGATTTGGAAAATATTTGGATCTTACGATGACCAAAGGTGGCAAAGTTACCGGTGCAAGAATCTCTGTTTATCTTTTAGAACAATCTCGTGTAGTAGCTCAGGCCGAGTAAGTTAATATTAATGAAATATTTATATCAAAAAGTAGAGGAAAGTAAATCCAGGAATGTTGTAAAATAAAATTAATATCGTTTTTTCTTTTATTTTTTTTTTCAGAGGCGAACGTAATTTCCATGTATTTTATTACATGTACGACGGTTTAGCAGCCGATAATCGTTTAGCCGAATTTCATTTGGATCACAGCTTACGTGAAAATCATCGATATCTTATGGACCGTAGTCACAATTCCCAAAATTACGTTGACAAGTTTCAACAATTGAAAGTTGGCTTCAAGGTATTAGGATTTCGGGACAGCGAAGTGGATACGGTTTACGGGGTATTGGCAGCTATACTTCATTTAGGGGATATAGAGTTTGCTGAAGTTCCCAGTGAGGATAATACGGATAACAAGAGTGGAGTTATCGATACTGTTCCTTTGGATAGAGGTAAAGTTTTAACTATCTTCCTCCTTCCCCGTCTTTCGGGGGAATCGTACATTTATGATAATAACATCTATTGTATATATAATTTATGTTAACTCTCTCTATCTCTCTTTCTTTCTCTCTCTCCCTTTCTCTCTCGTAACTATCGTTGAAATAGTATCGAAATTGCTGGGTGTCGAACCCAACGATTTATTGGAAGCATTAACGTCAAACTCGGTCATGACGAGAGGTGAAACTATCACAAGAAACAATACAGTAACTGAAGCCTGTGCAGCACGAGATGCAATGGCCAAAGGACTCTACGGGAGATTATTCGATTGGATGGTCAATCAAATAAATTGCCTGTTGTGTTTCAATCGTTCGCCCAATTATGAACCATTGGCTATTGGTTTATTGGATATATTTGGTTTCGAAAATTTCCCACGTAATTCATTCGAACAACTTTGCATAAATATAGCGAACGAACAAATACAATATTATTTCAATCAGCATATATTCACTTGGGAACAACAGGAATACATGGCTGAAGGAATACCGGTAGATCTAGTTGAGTTTTCAGATAATCGACCGGTTCTTGATATGTTGTTGAGCAAACCTATGGGTTTGTTGGCACTTCTTGACGAAGAAAGTCGTTTCCCACGAGCAACCAATAGATCTTTGATAGGTAAAAATACTATAATAATATACAAACAATTCTTGTTAATATAAATTATTTTAAATATATATGTTTTTTTTATATATATTATTCCTTGTTAATTATTAACAGAGAAATTTCACAACAACATCAAATCTAAATTTTACGTAAGACCAAAATCCGATGCCGTTTGTTTCGCGGTTCATCATTTCGCTGGACGTGTAGTTTACCAAGCTGAAGGATTCCTTGAGAAGAATAGAAACTTCCTCCCTCCTGAAGTAATACAACTGGTACGACAATCTCAGTTCGATATGGTCCGCTTCCTGTTCCAGTGTCCGATCACCAAGACCGGTAACCTCTACTCGGCCGTCCATGAAACAGACTCGAGAAAGTTGTCGCAATTTAACCAAAATACAAAAGTAAGAGGGGAAACTAGTGAATTATCTTTCATATATAAGAAAATTAACTTTCGTCTTAGTTATATATTTTTCTATTCTTTCTACAAACATTTTCTTTATCCGTGTTTGATATTATTATTATTATTATATTTATTTTTTACTTTGACATTTATTATCCTGTTAATTATTTCAGGAACGTTACTCCAGTCGTGGCTTAGCATCACAATCGAGAGCTCAGCAAACAGTAGCAACTTACTTCCGTTATTCCTTAATGGATTTGCTACAGAAAATGGTTTCAGGTTCTCCCCAATTTGTCAGATGCATCAAACCAAATGATTCGAGAAGTCCTCGTTATTTTGATAAGGAAAAGGTTGTTAAACAATTAAGATACACTGGTGTTTTGGAAACTATTCGAATAAGACAAAATGGTTTCTCCCATAGAATACCTTTCAATGAATTCTTGAAAAGGTAACTTGACTTTCTTTCTTTTTTTCAAATACAAATTTTTAATATATTTGTACATTAAATTTGTTATTTTTTTTGGATAAATTTAGATATTGTTTCCTTGCGTTTGGTTACGATGAACGAGTAGTAGCCAATCGTGACAATTGTCGATTATTATTGGTACGTTTAAAGATGGATGGTTGGGCATTGGGAAAGACAAAAGTATTTTTAAAATATTACCACGTTGAATTTTTATCTAAAATGTATGAAGAACAATTGAAGAAGATCATTATGGTTCAAGCTTGCGTACGTAGATGGTTAGCAAAAATTCGATTCAACAAACAAAAATGGCAATTTGCTATTTCGGTTGTTACACTTCAACGACATATCAGAGGTTGGCTGACACGTAAACACGTTGAGAAAGAAATGTTGAAGAAACGTGAGGAAGAAGAAGAAGCTACCATATTGGAAAGAGTTCAAAGTTAGTAACTAATAATCAATTGTTCTTGTTTTATTCGCACATACTGAGTATTCGTCATTTTACTGAAAATCTTTGAAATATTTAAGTAATCGAACATTTGATATATTATTCTGATAATTATTAATAAAAATCCTGAATTAAATAATTCCAATTGACGATAATAATTTTTGATGTGAAACAGATCAATGTTTTCGATCAAATCATTTTATTTAATTGGATTATCAAATAAATCTGATTATTTCTTTCAGATGATAAAACTTTGGTATTGCGTAGAGAATCAAGAGCAGAAATGGTTAGGAATGATGATGAAAATATTTTTCTGTCGGAAAACTCGAAGGAGAACGACGCTGCTGTTATTATACAAAGTCGTAAGAGAAATATTTATTTAATAATCTAACACAAACACATACACGCATACACACACACACACATACGGAAATCTAAATAAATTATATATTAAAGTGAACAATTATACATACGATGTAAATTTTAAAATATAATTATTGTACGTTTCAGATTTCAGAGGGTATTCTGTGCGCAAACGTTTTGGTGTAGAATCAGAAGAACATTTCAAGAAAATTTTAAATAATTGTGAGAATCAGGAAGATGCTATTAAGGCATTAATAGCTGAAGGTGTTAAAGAAGATGATGCTGCATTTATCGTACAGAGATGGTACAAGAAAGAAGAAAGAGTACATCATATAACACCACCTACGAAGGATCCGATTCATCCTAAACTAAGACAAGCTGATCTCATTCAATTTTCTCAAAACGTATGTTCTCAAAATTTTATACTTAATATATTATAACAAATATATACGTAACACAGGGTATTATTTTGTAATATGTAGTACTCATTTCAGAGATGAACAGGGAAAATTACAATGTACAAAAGTTCATATAACAAAATGTTTCTTATTTGATTTTATTTTAAAAGTTATATCCATGTAAAAATTATTCGAAATGAGTACCCTGTTCATTTGACATTGTATCTTTAATATTTTAATTTTTATTTATTATTATATATATATTTATAGCGTAATATTTGTACGGTGTATAATTAAAATGTAAAACAGGTACACATGAAAAATCAAGAAATTCATAAGAATCTTCGACGTAACAAACCGGGTATCCGATTAAATGACATCGAGGAACCACCAACGGATTACGTACGTCCCGAAGGATTTAATATGGTCCAACCAATTTTGCAATATCGAAGTGGTATACAACCAGAAAATGAAGAGACCGTCAAATATTATCGAGAGTTGAAAGAAGAAATGAGCAGGTAAATAATAGAATGATTTTTCTTTCTTTTTTTTTTTTTTTTTTCGATGTAAACGATAAGACATAAATGTTCCTTCATTGCGATTGGATCGGAAATTCGATCGTTCAATTTTTCGAATGCTTTTGGCACTCGCATCGGAAGTGGTTCGGACTTCGAAGAAGAAGAAGTTGGCTGGGACTCACCGTTGATACAGCTAGAAAATGACCTTCAGCCTTCAGCGAGGTACCCACACCCCCCTACTCGTATTTTCTCCTAATTTTGTATCTTTTCTTCAGCTATTCATCTCGATAAACAGTGTACATTTAAATTCGTATACGCATTAATAGGGTGCACACTTTATTTGGCTTATTTGAACGATATTTATTACGATATTTACAATTTTGATATTTTACAAAAAATAAGACCCTAATATACATTTTGCATCATTTTAAAATGAATTATTCTTAGCCTTTGGTTAGCAAAATTCCAAACTATTTCTTTTCTTTTTTGAAATTATAAAACTTTTATGGCTGCTCTCTCCTCAACTTTTTTCATCGTTACTTTTTTATTTTAATTTCCCTTGCAAATTTTTTTACTTGGGGAAACAATGTTAAAGCTTTTTAAACAGGCTCGAGCAAGCCTCGAGCGTAGTTTTATTTTTTTTTTCACTTTTTGTTTTATATCTTCTCTAAAAGAATCTTTCAAAAAAATATATAGAGCCATTAAAGTTAATTATCGTAGATACCTGGATGGTAGAGTTCGTGCAAAAGAATCGTTTGGATCCTGGCCAAATTTTGTGCATAGTACGAGTAGTTATTATGCATCGTTAATTATATTTATTTATGTGTATTCAAATTTTGTTTTTTTTTTACGCTTGCTCGATCAACCGTTGCATCGATCTATCCTTCGAAGTTTTCTCTCTTTTTCTCGTCATTTTTATTCTGTACTTTTTATTTATTTATTTTCTTTTGGGAATAAGTTTAACAAGAAATCGTACGTGTTTTTCTTGCCAAAATATTCTATACAAGTGTATTTCTATTATATATTTCGACCTATAATTTTTTATCGATAAAATTTCAAAAGGTAGTGTCCTTGTTTCTTGCCAATAATTCCACGTAGCATAATATATATAATAGTATATATAAATATATACAAGGTGTCTCGATAATTGTTTTGCACGAAAAAAGAAACTAAATCAAGAATCAATATTAACTTATTAATAAAAATATAATAGTTTTTGTTCAACTTTTGGGTATGAATTACTGTTGGTTAAAGAATTATAGGTTTTGGATTTTTGTTTTCAATTTGAAGTTACTTGTGGGACACTTTGTATGTGTTACGAATATATTTGCATAGATGTATAGTAGATATACATAATATGTATTTCTATTAATATTAAATTATATACATAGTAAATAGATGTGCATAAAATTAGCGTAGTCTGATTTGAATCGAAAATTTGGATGCTTCTCAAAATAGAATGCATATTTGTGTCATTTGAAGGAGAAACTTTGCATAAAAGGTTGATGCATATACTACGCTTAGGATAGGTTTGGCACAGGTTTAAATCAAAGAAGGATAATTTAATGAACTGTCTCGTTTGTAAACAGGAGTCGAACGGGTCAGATTCTGGAAGTGAGTGCAGAGAGGATGGATCGTCTGGCAGCTCAGGGAGACTTTGTGGTGGCACCGGAACAACATCTATCCGAAATTTGGCACAAAGCTTTGAGGAATCCGGACGAATTAGAACAAAACAACGATTCTGCAAAATCCATAAGGTATATATATTATAAAAATTATCTCCCCAGAATAATTAGATCTAATCCATTGTATTTTTTAATCGATTACCAATTGTTTTCTTTTTGATCTGTTAAAACAAACAAAAAAAAAAGAGAAATATTTTTCAGCGAAGTCATCTAAACTCTCTCGTTAGATCTTCTAAATATTTCGTTTAAAAGTTTATTTAACTAATGCCTGTTTATATCTTTTATTCATTTATCAGAGGTATCATGGCAAACTTCCAGGTAAAAATACACAAAAATAAAATTAGTAGATCATCGTTCTTTCGCTCATTTAGAAAAAGATATATATTATTATATTTTCATGATTTTCAAATGTATATGTATTATTTATGATATGTATTATTTATATTTCGTCTCACACATACATAGTAGTGAAACTAAATCGATAGAACATGTATGTATGTATGTATGTATGTGGTGTGTGTGTGTGTGTATCTTATCATTCGTTTATGGAAATTTCAACGATCGAAGTTAAACGCGTTCTCACCGTTAGAGGTAAAACCTTAAAACATTATTCATGGTTTCAGTACAAGGACTAATGACCTGCATGGGAACAACATGCGGCCTAGAACGTGCAATCCGTACGGTAGACCGCTTGCAGTCGACTCTTCGCGTTTCAACGATTCAAATGGCGTACAAACACGAGTAACCGATAAATACGGTGACGCAAATAGACGACATAATATCATAAATGGATATTCAAATGGTTTATTGCATTGGCAAGGTTTCGGTAACAATGGAAAAATCGATCAGAGGAAAGGTTTGAATGCTTTGAAGATTACCAATGGTTTGAAGAGTAACATCAACGATAGGCAAATATTGTATCGTGTCAGTGAAACTAAACAAAACGGATTTATTGGGAAGAAAATTAATCGTGAGAAGGAGGGAAATAATAATAATAATAATATTATTAATAATAATAATAATAAAAATCATAAGAATATGAATAATATAAATAACAATAATAATAATAATAATAATCAGGTGAAAAATGGTCTGGATCGTTTCGTAGTTAATCAAAATGCTATGAACGGAAGGATTTTATTTCGTAAGGATTTGTGGAAAAATGGATTCGGCGTTCAAGTCGATGTTAGACATTTGTTGAGACCCACTGTTGTGGAAAAGCGACAAGAGAATCGTCTGGTGGAATACGATGCTGAAGACATTAATGGACCGTACAATTTCAGACAGCTATTGAGACCAGCTGAGTATCTTCCAACCGAGTCTCTGAGAAAGAGAAAGGGTGGCGCCGGAATTGCTTGTAACAATGTAGCTGCTATCAGTAAAGATAAATTACCGGAAAAGCACGTTAAAAGAAAAGCTCCCTTAGCACCTGATCAGAACAAAATTGTTGTGAATGTTAAGAAATGAATTTTTCAGATAGTGCGAGAGATTTTTATTTTCTTTTTTTTTTTTGAAACAATGAGAATTGATAATAATTTCTGTTTTTTGTATTTTTGTGATTATCGATGATCGATGATGGTGTTGATTATTATTAATATGAATTTGTACGGGTGTTGAAATTAATTTTTTGGTTTTTTTTACAAAGAAGAAGAAATTTTTTTGATCATCGTTTTAGGGTACTATTGAATTTCTTATAGAATCATTTTTTTTTTGAGAGAAGATTGAATGTTAAATTAAATTAAATTGTTTTATTTTATTTTCTTTTTTTTTTTAATAAATATAAGTTTTAAGCTACAAAGTACCATGCAACAAAAGCAAACAAAAAAATATCATCGGAAATCGATAATCGTTGGTTATTATATCTATACGACACAGATGCGTTTTAATAGTTAGAACGAATTTAGGACTAGTCATTGTTTTAGCTTTATCTATTATTATTATTATTATTATTATTATTATTATTATTATTATTATTACTACTATTTAGGTTTTAGATATATTCGATAGCTTATATTTCGATAATAATTATAGTTCATGTTCGTAGAGTGCGAGAGCATTGTCCTTCCTTTTGCTTTCCATGACAGGTTGATCTTTAAAATAGAAAAAAAAAATATTCAGAAGAAAAGTAAAAGAACATTTAACGAGAGATTAATTATAGAGGTTGTTGTTGTTGTTGTTCTTGTTCTTGTTGTGTTGGGAAAGTTTATTATTATTGTTGTCGCTATTGTTTTCATCAACACACGAATGTTTTCTTATCAGCAGCATTTAACATGAAATAAAAAAAAGACAAAAAACTATATATCATTATAAAGATTTAAAAGAAAAAAAAAAATAGAAAATAAAAAATGTGGAAAATTATTTTTTAGAAAACAATAAAGACACCTGTATAAAAATATTGTTTAGTTATATTAGAACTTTTCTCTCTCTCTCACACACTTTCTGTGATGTTTCTTTCCATATAATATCAAATCCTAATCACACACACACACACACACACACACATTCCATTCCCCGTAATCGCGTTATATAATAATTTCCAATATTCGATATTCAATAATGATCCCCATGAGAATATGAATAATCGTTTATCGATAAAACAATAAAAAATAATTCCTCGTTACAATCAAAATGACAGACAATACGTTTATAAAAACACATATTTTTTATATATACAATGTACGTAGAAAAAAATACACAATAAATAGAAACACACATGCATACATGTACACATACCCATCTGTACATAAAAGAACACAAATTTTTAACTCCCGAATTGAAGAAAACGTCCGATAGATTACAAGTTTATCATCCCTTATAGGTTGTACAATTTATTCAATTTTTATACGTACCTTTTTCTTTTACACGAATTTTCTTCGAAGAAACAAATGTATCAACCGTGTGAAAAAAAAAATAACAGGTAGTGATAGTAGTGTATTAAAATAGATATCTCTTTTTAGGGTTTTTTCGACTGAATCAATGATTTGAAGAATAAAAAAATTAGAGTTTAATTTATTTAGAATTAAAAGAACGAAAATCAATTATTTTCTGTAAATATACAAATGAGGAATTTTCATTGTTAAGTTACCAAGATAACAAAACATACAAAATAATATAATATAATATTGTATAATACAAATATAATATGCAGACTCCTTGGAAACGTGTAGAGCGAATAGAAGAGTGCCGTACGCGAAATGTGTTAAAAAAAAATAAATCCTAGGAATTAGCGATAGGGGAGATATTCCAAGAGAGAGAGAGAGCGAAAGAGAAAGTTTATAGAAAATACCGACAGATGGGGTTACGATAGATCCGAGGGAGCCGGCGTCGCGACGGTGGAACGGTAGGAGGGTAGGGTAACGGTAAGGCGAGAGGGGTAGTGGGGGTTTGAGGGGTTACACCGGGGAATATAATTCGGTCGGAGTAGCGAATAGTTGCTCGGGCGTCGCCGTCTCGGCGGGCGGCGTCGCTCCGGTAGCGATTGGGCGCGCGCGCGCGCGCCATTCCGTCGTGTCAGAGAGAGAAAGAGAGAGAGAGATAGATAAATAGAGAGAGAGAGAGAAAGAGAGGGAGAGAAAGAGAGAGGGAGATAGAGAGAGAGTGAGTGAGTGAGTAAGTAAAATAAAGGGAGGGGGGTTGAGAGTGAGATAGAGTGAGAGAAGTGGTAGGGTAGTATAGGAGAGTGATCGCGTCGATTGGAGAAAGAGAGAGAGAGAGAAAGAGAGAGTGAGTGAGAGAGAGAAAGATAGTGGTCAGGAGGTGTGCGCGGGGTGGTGGTGGAGCAACGAACCCTCTCGCCGTGGCTCGAATGTACGGAGCGCCGGAGTTGTGTTCGAATCATGGCGACACCCGACCCCGTAGATCCAGCCACCCTAGAGATTAAGACCCGTAGCATAGAACAGACACTACTCCCACTAGTGAAACAGGTAAGGACGATCGAGTTGATGAGAGAGAACGATATATAACATGCATGTATGTATACGTATAATAATGTATATATGTACACATTTTCGCAAAGTATTATTTTCCTACAAACAATTTTTATCTTTTATATATATGTATATATATATATTGAAGAAAGAAAGAGAGAGAGAGAGAGAAAGAGAGAGAGTGTGTGAGAAAGTGTGAGAGAAAGAGGGAGCTATCACAACGTATCAAGTATATAGTATATATACAAGAAAAGCTCTATGTGTGCGTGTCGTTCATTTCGAGCTTGATGAGGTTAAGGCCACATCGTGTGTGTCGTCATTGTCGGTCCTCTTACTCCTTACTTGTTATATTACGTATATATATATATATGTATGTATGTTTTGTTATATCTCTATTTTACTTTTATTTCATGGGTTTTATATTTGAAGTTTTTTAGTTTGATTGTCATGTAAATAGGATATATATATATATAAAAAAGGTAAAATTCGTATAAATAAATTGCACTATAGTTTTTTTATCGATCTGTAACTAATCGACGTCGATCATAGTGCGCGCTCGAAATCGTCAACACTAGACACTTAATAATACAAATAAGAAGAAGAAGAAGAAGAAGAAGAAGATGTGCGCACGTCTCTGTAGATGCTGGACTTTACTGAATGCGCCCGCGCCGTCTCTATCTCTCTCACTCTTACATTTTTTTTTTATTATATATATATATATACACTGTATCTTCTTTTTTTTTATATGTGTTAATATGTCTGGTGTGGGTTGTATATGTATATGTATATGTATATTCAACACACGTGTATACGTTTCTCTTTTAGATGAGAGAGAGAGAGAAACATATGTATACAATACGTGTGTGCTCGAACGAGCGCATGTGTGTGTTTATGTGTATGTGTTTGTTGAAGGGTGAGGGTGAACTAGGGGAAATAAAAGTAGATAGAGTGAGAAACAGAAAGGGAGACAGAGACGGACCTATCAGTGTTGAATTAAAATGACGTTCAGATAAACGAACGAATCGTATCTAACAATATTACCTCTATACCGGTTTTATATTATTTATTATCTTTATCAAATGGAAATTGAACGAAAATATTCTTACTGTGATTTAATATTACGTGCTTCTTTAAAGAAATTAACGGATGTTATCGAATTTTTCTCTTGTTTATCGTGGACTTGCGAAGAGAGGATAATCGAAGAAGAGGTATTATATATATATGTGTGTGTGTGTGTGTATATGTGTATTATTTGACAGCTCACCGTGGGCCGGCATGTGGTTAATTCGTACTACGCGCGCCCTCTTTCGCGTGTTTTCTCTCTTTCTTCGGGTAATTCCCAGTCACGTGACATATGCAGCATCATTCCCCGCGAATTTTGGAACAAAAAAAATTAGATTGTTCGTAGATGAAATATTTTTCTATTATTTTGTATTTTCCTTAAACGGACAAGTTTACTTTCTGAACTATTGTCGTTGTAATAAATGAATCATTTGAGTATTCTTGTTTGTTGGAAACTTTGTTCGTTAGTTTTACTTGAAGAGAATTTAGGTACTCGAGTGTTACATTCATTATTTACGAGTTTTCTAACACTTCATAATATATGTGAACCAAGGAATATTTTTCGTGGTTTTGTTTTTAACGAGTTTTATGTTAAGGGAGAATGGAAATAATTATGTTTTTATTTATTTTTTCTTTTTATTCTTTTTCTGTGTAAGTGTTCAATTAAAGTTTAGTTAAGTGTCGAAGTTTTCTTTTTTTTAACACGTTGTGCGTGACTTTTATAGACGATGTCAAAGTATAAATTCATGGAATCGTTTGATTACGTGTGAATAATATGCAGCGTATACTTATTTTGCTTTGATATGATTTTTTGGAAGATATTTTAATCTTTGATAATTCTTCTTGCAATATTTTTATACAAACGTATTATTTTTTATTCTTTTTAAAAGATCTTTAAATCATAATTATATTTTGGTAATATTTTCGATAATAAGTTGTTAGAATAAATTGTTAAAGAAGTACAACACTTTGCTTTTTTCGTTCCATGAATTATCGATAAAGTTACACGAAAGAAACACCGAAAGGAACTCACGACATGCTATGTTTCGTCGTTAGGGAAAAAAAAAAGAAAAATTCTTTAGAGATAATACCTTCGAAGAAAACCATTTGCAATTCTATTTTAGGAAGAACGAATAAAAGAAGAAAAATTTGAATACAAATCTACGAGAAAATTATTCTTTCGTTCTTCTTACGAATATTAATGTGGTATTATATTCTGGTATATAATATTTTTTTCAAGATTTTTATTTATATCCATGATAACTTTCTAACATTTTATTTAATAATTATTCTTAAATATTGAAACATTGGAATTATGTGTTTTATCTCGAGATAGCCTTGTTCATTCTACGTTCATTCTAACGTATTGATTTAGTTGACGATTATGATAAATAATTATCTACATAATTTGTTTTAAATGTAAGATTCAATGATTAAAAGTAAATGTCACCTTAAGTTAATATTAAATCAAAATAAATTTCATTTGAGAGTTAACATTGAATGAAAATTAATTTCACTTTGATTAATATTAATAAAAAATAAAAATATGAGAAGAAAAATGTTCAAAGAAGACATTAAAATAATTTGATAAAAGTCTTCTCTCTCTCTATCTCTCTTTTTTATTATTCTATGGAGACCATTAAACGTATAAAGAAATCTATTTTTTCAAAGGAGAAGAAAATTCTTGCTTGAGGTCAGCTTCCTTTAAAATCGTCGCCTTTGGAAAAGAATGCGATCGAACTTTTCGATAAAGCTCTCTCCATTAAAATTCGCGAAAGGAATAGAGAGAAAGAAAGAAAAAGAGGTAAAAAATAGAGAAAGCTCTTATTCAACGAAAATTCCGATGACTTTAGAAATCTCTTTTTACGATCTTCTTAACTTCGGAATATCGTTCGCGATTTCGACTCTATTCTTCGAAAGAATAAAAAGAAAAAGAGAAAAAAAAACTCCGTCGGACGTGTTCAAACTTTTAAGATGGGATTTTTATCAAATTTTTTGTTTCGTTTTAAAAACAGGGAATAACAATGTCAAATCGAAAAGCGATAAAAGTATGAATCGTAGAAATAAGTAAAAGAACAATCAAATTTTTCATTATTTCTTTTTTAATCAATACTTTTCATGTATCACGTTTTTTTATTTTTTATTTATAATGTTTATCACTTTTGTAACTTACACTTTGAACAAGCCTTAACTTTCAATCTAGTAACTATAGCTGCACAACTTTGCTTATATAAATTAACTTCCTTCGTATTAGAACTTTTTTGTTTCGTAATATGAAATTATACATCACTGTATATAATAGTTATACTATACTCGGTATAATTGATATTAGACGAAAGAAAATATTGAACCTACTTTATTATACGAATTGATCATTTATTTTTCAACGAACAAACCTGAAATAAGATTTAAAAATATAATAAATTATACAGAAATAAATTTAACCATACGACTTTAGAAGTTGTATGAATGATTACAGAGGATTTATTTCGTTTAAGTTTCTTTTAAAAAATATCTTTTATACATGAGAACACACACACACATACACAGAAGTATACATGCAGTTGGAATTAGATTCTGTGCTTTCTCATAGTCATGTTCGTTATAGTCTTGGCACTTTAAATTTTACTAATCAGCTTTTAAAGGTCGAGAAAGAATGAGAATGACTTAAGATTTATCTCATTTCAGGATATTAATTTAATCCTAGTTTCTGAGTTGGAAAGAAAAAAAAAAAGAAGCTTTTACGCATACCTACGTATAAAGTTGGAATCTGCTAATGCATTTTCTCATAACTCTTCTCTCGTTGTTATATTTCTTTAAATATATTTTTTTCAATCACACGACATCTTTAATCTTCTTCTACGCATTCCTATCATTTTTCTCGTTATTATAATTTATATTTAATCGCGACACCATTAATAACCTTATTGATCTCTTTTCGTGGTAGATAGAGAAAGAGAGAGAGAGAGAGAGAGTGAAAATAAAAAGATAACATATCCGAAGATTTATCTCGTTTCATATTTAAAATACAAAAAATATATACCATTAATAAATTTACGTAATAAAGAAAAACGCATAGCTTCAACTTATGCATTTTTTCCGACCATATAACAGTTATTATTTATTTTTAATCACGACACCTTAAATTTGATCGATACTTTCAAGAAAAAAAAAATAAAGAAAAGAAAAGAAACGTCTCAGAGTTTATTATATTTAACGTGAATATCGCGTGCGTGCATACTTTTACTAATATATTCATATACATACATATACATATATATTTTACTAATATATTCATATATACATATATAGGGTTGTATGGTCTCTAATACTTAACAGTTAAGTCTCCTTACATTTAGGATAGGGAAAAAGGGGTATTGTAAAAGGGGTGAAGAAGTAGGAAGACAGAACCGATCGTTAGTCTACAGCCACTTGTTAGAACATCGTCGTCTCTTTCCTTGTCTCAGGGATCGTCGTCATTGTCGTTGGTGTTGTCGTCGTCGTCGTCGTCGTCGTCGTAGTTTTAGTAGTCGTAGTAGTAATCGTAGTCGTAGTAGTCGAAGCACCATTTAGTTCTAAAGCATGCCAACCCACGCTCTTCTTTCTCAAGTTCCTTTATCGATCGTCTTAGATGGATACCAAGACTCCTCTTTGCTTTACGATCGAATATATCTTCTAGGGAGAGACATCTAAGGGAAACTTTAACCAGACACGTTCCTTGTAATTCTCAACGTTCTATTACTTTGTCGTTTCGTATCGTTATGTATATGTTAGGTAGTATACTTGTATTCGAAAGTATAGTAGTCCGATCGAACATTCCAATTAAGGTAGCCCTCTGACGCAACCTCAAATTGATCCGTCGACTCGCTCGTTACCAAGCCAGCTTGTGGTCTTCTTCCCTTTTCGTGTATATATGTATATAAATGGATTGGGTATATATATGTGTATATGTATAGGTTGTACAAGCTAACTTTATCACGTGAAAAATGTCTATTTTTGAATTTTTATATGGAAAATACTTTATACACGAAGTTATAGTATTCCCTACAAGAACATCTCATGGTGGAAGGATTTTTTTTTAAGGGTCATTTTTAATTAATAATATTTTAAGATCATTGGTGTTTTTTTTTTTCAAAAAAAAAAAGCTTTTTCTTTATTTTTTTTTGCTTTCGAATTTGAGAACTGAATTTTGTAGTTTGATTTAATAAATTTCTAGAGAAAGGACTGGTGTTAAATTTAATAAGATTAAAACAGGTCTTCCGGTAATTTCGATGGGATACGAAAATTAATCTTTGCAGTCTAGAAATCTAATTTGATAAGCACGTTTGTTACAAACTAGTGAAATTCTAATAGAACAATATAGAATAGAGAAAGATAGAAAGATAAAGAGAGAAATTATAAATCATGTTTGAAAATTGTCGGAAGCTAAGAAGAATCTACTTCTGGAATTTAGAGATTAAGTTCTAAGTTAGAGAACATATTAGATTATATGACTTTTGATTATATAGGAACACATAAATTGTACCTCGATTTTAGTTGCTTTCAAACTATGTGATGATAATTTCAAATATGCATATTTTACTCCTACGAACACATTTTACACAGAGACTTACATATACATAAACAAATAAACACATTTACATAGATATATATTTATATATTCTACGTTGTAGAGGAAATTCACGAGAGACCAGTGAGTTAATCCATTTATGTTACGAGGATTTGACGATCATGAAATTTGCTCTCGTTGGATAACGTTCATATTCGTAAAGATGAAATTTCTCTAAACATTGAATTTCCTATATTTCCTATATTTATTCCATAAATGTATATATAACTTATAAATATATTTTCCATGATCATAATAACGATGATGGTGATTTAACAGATAGAGAAAAATGTATATACTGTTAAGAATTTTTTGTCAATTATTTTTCGAAAGAGTAGAAAAGAAGCTGAAAGAGAAAATGAAAAGCATACGAAGCAAATAAAAAAAAAAAGAAATATATATATATAATTGGTAGGGCTAAAAGAATGAGGTCATTCTCAAAGAGTGGGTACGCTATCTATACAACAAAGTGGATTCTGTGGTTGGTTGGATTTGTTCGTACATGCCGCACACTGTGTAATCGTTCGTGGTTCCCTGTCCGAGACAAGATACACACACACCCATAAACTTTAACGAATTTCCCAAAGTGTAATATATCTTCTCGAGGTAGATAGGAACGTGATCAAATTTAATTGGTTCGTGGTCAATTTAAAAGTTATCGGAATAACTCGTTTCTGTCGGGATTTCCCTTAAATCGGATTGAATTTTTTTGTCTCACCCTTTAACCTCCACTCCAGTTTCGAAATGAAAACTTATACCGAACGAGATGTATTAATACTTTATTTTAATACTTGTTCTATATGGCGTGTGTTGGTACCACGTTGAATTCACGTGCATGCTAATCACGTGACTCAGAAATCTGACGATATTCTGTCTTTCTCTTTCTCTCATTCTCACTCTCTCTCTCTCTCTCTCTCTCTTTGTTCTTCTTTCTTCAAGCTCATCGTATCGATCGCGTTCTCATTACTGTATTATTAAATTTTACGGTGCATGTAGAAGAAGCTTCTTCCATTTGGCTGGCAACGTCAGCCGGTGCACCCGGATTGCTCCACTTCGAAATCCAATAACTCAAGTTTCTACCTAGCTGACCGTGGGTGCCAGTGAATTTTGGAAAGTTTCAGATATTTCACTTTGTTTGGTTATGAAAATTATTACGAAAAAAAATAATAATAATAAAAAATAAAATTAAATAGCTATGAGAAAATAAACAGGGAACAGTAGTAGAAAATACAAAGTATTATTTACACATATACACACAGATATAAATTTATATACATTTTATTGATCAAACTTATTTTATTCTTTTTTAATAGCATTTGAGATCGAAAACAATTACTCATCGTTTACCATCGAGTCAATAGTTTCTAACGTTTTAACACGATTTAGGGGTGATAGAATTTTGGTAAATTTGAAAAGTTATTATGTTTTGATTAAGAAAATAATTACGAATATAAAGAACCACGTTAACCATAGATTGAAAATATAAAATATTATTTTATATATATATGTCACATATACATGCATAAACATATAAACTGAAAAATTGTATGAGTTAAACAAATGCAATTCCGGTAGTAAAACTTAAAATCGATAATAATTCTACGTCATTAGCATAACGTCAGCAGTTTCTAACATTTGTTTCTAACGTCTAAGGTTTTATTAACATCTCGTTGGAAATTCATACGGTCAGGAACAGCATACACGGTCAGGCAATTTCGAGAAGCTTTCATTTCAAGGTAGAATGCACTTTTCCCATTTCGCAGTCCAGTACTATATTCGAAAGACATAGTATGTTCAGTTATATATCTTTCTCTCTCTCTTTTACTATCCTTCTGTCTTTTCTGTCACAGTTGTTTACCCCGTCCGCTTAGAAATTTATAAAGCGGATGAACCCGAAAGGCGACAATCTTTTCAACACACATACATACACACACGTATACACACACACACACACACGTATATCCACAAATAGACATACACGTATAGAAAGATATATATATGTATGTTATTTTTGTCTCTTTCCTTTTTAGATTGGTAACAAGATTTTATTATTTACAAGTAATCTCTCGCGTAAATATCTTTATCTGCTATTCTTTTAATCCTTTATTTTATTTTATTTTATTTTATTTTATTTTATATATTTAATATTATTTCGTATCAATCGTTTGCGTTATTTTTTTAATTTATTATACAACATTATTTTGTCGAATTGTTTTATATTTTATGAATAGAATAAATTTTATTATTAAGTTGATAAGTTGACAACGAATTTTTGTTTCTTTTCTGCAAAGAAAATGCTTGATTTCTCGAAGTAGGAAATTTCCTATCGTAAAAATAGCGTAGTTACTTTCGAAAAAAAATATACGGGATATTTTTTTCTTTTTCCTGGTTTTGTTTTTTATTATTTTTCAATTTACTTTGCGACACGATCCAGCCACGTTTTTATATACATATATATTTTATATACATATATATATTTATATACGAACGCACGTATGTGTGATGTTTATAAAACGATACACAAATATAAGGAAAGAGAGAGAGAGAGTAAAATAAAAAAAGGAAAGTAAAAAAAACGTTGATCGTTCGTTTGAAATTAACATCCAAAGTTTGAAATTAAACCGTGGAAACACGAAGAGATATAAATTTCGTATGTTTATCTTCAAAGATATATTTGGTCCACAAAAAAAGAGAAGAAATGTTCGAGAAACGATTGATCTATTCGAGAAAGAGGAAACGAGAAGATAGAAATTACTACGAAAATTTATATTCTATAAATTCGTATTTATAGTATTTCATTTTTGAAATAATTTTAAATCATACTAACATTTTAATATAAACATATATATATGTGTATACAATTCAGATCATTTTTCATTACACAAATATAGATTTTAAATTGAAAATAATCTCTCAAAGAGTACTATTTATCATATTTTGATAATAATATTTCAATAAATAAATTTGACAAACATATATATATATATATATAATTTATACGAAACACATTTTCTGTTCTATAAAAAAGACATATGACGTCAATAATCGTATGTATTGAAAAAACTAATACATACAACACACACATTGATATATTTTAGTTTAATATTTTTTCTCTGATAGAAGAGAATAGAAATTGAATATTTAAATTACTCTATAAAATATCATATTACTTTAACACATTCGTGCAAATATTGTAACACATAGGAAAAACATACATACATACATACATACTCTGATACATCTTACGTATTAAACTTTATAACGAATAATATATTAATAATAAATATTATTTATATAAATTATTTGCAAACATATATATAAAAAAAAAAACAAACATAATATTATCGAATAAACTTTGTTATTTCATTATGGTAGTAGGATCGTTCAAATGGAAAAGGAAATCTTTTTCTCGACTGATAGGAGATAGAAAATGACTATGATGTATTAGGATCTAGATTGTCTTGTGGCGTGCTCTACGTGGGATAACATTGGTAAGATAGAAAACTGTATTATCGGCCGTCACCTTGGCTGACGTACTACTATATCCTCTTATGAAATATGAACAATGGTAAATAGTATGAATGACGTTATGAAATATATACTATATATATATAAAGTTAATTATAAAGTTAATTGATATTATGTTTTTCAAGTATGAAATGGAGCTAAAAGTAGACATAATTGAATTGAAATTTGTTTCATTTCATACTTGATTAACCTAATACTACTTGCCTGGTCATACCCTGATTTTATACTACTTGTCTGACCATATATGG
>JACGTP010000147.1:107978-148124 GCA_023678845.1 Mischocyttarus mexicanus | reverse complement strand
AAAAAAAACAACACAACTACGATAGAAGAGGGTAAAGGGAAATAGCATAATAAGAATAAGAATGGAAGTAAGCAGAGATTGCTACTATGCTTGAAACTAACTAACAAATTATAAGCTAACGATCCAAGGATTGTAAATGGGAAAAGAAACTTTACACAAAACTACGGGGAGTCGATCGTTTGCCTGCGGGAAGTCGTCAACAAAAAAAGAAAAAAGAATAAAAGAAGAAGAAGAAGAAGAAGAAGAAGAGGTAGAGGTAGAGGAGGAGAAAAAGTCTTCTAAATAAGTATATAAGTGTCGAGCTAGAAACGAGAAAAGAAAAGAACATACCCCGGAGCTTCTAAATAAAATGGAACAGAAAAAAATCATACAAGTTCATATAAGAAGAAGAAGAAGAAGAAGAAGAAGTGGTATAGGAAAGAAAGAGAAATCTAAAAGAGTGACAAAAGAGAGAAAAAAAGAACTAAACGAAGAAATGAAAAGAGAGAAGAGAGAGAGAGAGAGAGAGAGGAAATAGTAACATTTGCCTCGTTATTAGCAGAGACCGGTTTCAGGGAGCGAAACTCGTGACGGGGAGTCGAAATATAATTAAAGGTTCGCCATAGCTCGGCCTAAGGGATGTTTTGCTTTCATTATATACTCCCTCTATACCTACTTCTCCCCCCTTAACCCCCGACTCCTCACCTCGCCCTCTACCTCATCTTTCTCCTGTTCTCTTAGCAGAGTAGGCTGGTCTTGTTCCTTTCGAAATTCTCGATGGTGGCCGGCTCTACAATTACGTTTCAACCCCCTTCTCTCTAACCGGCTATAAATTTCTATGCATACATATTCAAAACTCGTGAATTTACGCACTGACATATCCGTATTCACCTTTCCTTTATCTTCCTCTCTCTCTCTCACTCACTCACTCTCTCTCTCTCTTTGATTCACCCCTGGCCCTGTGTCCTTTTGCTTATGAAATAATCATAGAATTATTACCCTCGACGCTTGGATCCTTTTCTCTCTCTCATTCACTCTCTCTCTCTCTCTCTCTTTCTCTCTTTCAGTCTCCGTTGTTCTGCTAAATCCAGGCTTTTCGAATCGTTCATAGGGGTGTCTCGACTCACCCGTTAGATATTGTATGTATTTATGTATGTATGATATGATTGTATGTACGTATATATACGCGTGTTTGTATGTGGTGATGATGATATGGTAATATACATAAATGTGTGTATAAAACGTGTGAACGCGTGTGTTTGTGTGTATAGAACGTGCGTGCGTGTGTCAGATTTTAAAGGGAACTACCTATTCCCTTCCTTACTCTTTACCTTCCAATTTTCTTTTCTCTTTTACTCTTTTTTTATTTTCTCATTTTATCACCATTTTTTTCTCCTCTATGCATTATATAATTTCATTGTCGAAGGATATGCCCCGAGTATATTTTAAATTGTTTAGCACGAATCGATATCTTCGTGTATGGAGTGGTCTTCTTTCTGTTTGCAAACGTTGCGTATATGTGTATATGAATGGAAAATATAGAATAAATTTTTTCTTTTCTTCAAGGGGACGAATTGTTGATTTATTTTTAATTAGAGTTGAATTTTTATTTATGATTATTACGCGTTAGAATGCATATTACTATTTTTTTAATCATTTTATAAGTTTGAATAATATCTTACGAATTGATTTATTGTTCAAGGATTTTATTTTATTTTATTTTATTTTACGGAAAAAACCCATTAGTACAAATTAGTACATATTATAAAATTTTAGGATTAATTTTTGTTAAAAAAAAAAAAATGAAATGAAATAAATATAAGAAAATTTGTTATAATTCGTTTAGAAAACGTGAAATCGATTTAATCGAAGGTTGAAACTAAGCCAAGAAGAGAGAGACGCCATTGCGTTCTTGTTAAGGATCCGAAAATGGAGAGACGTGACGATGATGAAACAAGACGAGACACAAGGTGTCGGAAGTCGAGTCGCGTTAACGCGAAGGGCTCGCGATGCTGTGCTCATTTACCCGTCAAACTGACGAGAGAGTTCAGTGTAAACTGAAAATGTCTGACGACAAATTAACAAAACTTTTACTGAGGGTCTTTAACTACGGGAATGATCTTATGGACAAATATTAGGATTCCTTTGAATAAATTTTAAATAAATTTTAAATAAATTCGATATAAATTAAATATAAATTCAGAGATGTGTCCGGAGAAATGAAGAATTTTTTTACCAATCTTTGTAAAAGAAGAAAAAAAGTATATGAGCAAATTCTTGATTACGAATTATTTATAACAATCTGTCCGAAAACAAATCAATTTTTTAAGATTGATACGACAAGGAAATGTATAAAATTGAAATTAAAAGTATTCAATTCGGGTGAAATTGTTCCTACAAACATTTTGCAATTAATTATTTATAACAAATGCATCAATTGTTATTAACAATATAATTAAAAGATAGCTGAAGGTTTATCCTTTAAAATAAGTCTTTTCTCAAGTCTCTACGATGAATAGTTTTAATGATATTTAATTTACAATTTTGCTACCGTAGATAATTTTGTTGAATGAAGCTACTGACCCAATGACCTACATAAATTCCAAGAAGTGGCGCACGCCTCTGTGGCCGCTACTAGTAGTAATCACGTGACTGACCGAGTAACCTACATAAATTCCAAGAAATTACGCGCGCCTTACTACGGNTCTCTATCTCTCTTTTAATTGCAGGTAATTACAAGACCATTCGTAAGCACGCCTTTAAACATTCTATACTATCGTATAATATCTACAGGAAATGGTTGGACATTCATATTATTATACAATGTTCTTCTCTTTCCCATGTCCTAACAAGTATGATGTGTAAACCAATAGGAGCACTGATCATTGGTTCTTTGGCTAGTTTGCTCAATGTCCTTGGATACAAATATCTAACGGTATTTGATATTTATCTTCTAATTAACGACTGGAGTTAAACGAGCTCGCAATTAACGCCCGCAGAGTAACCGTGTTTTCCCTTCGTTTGACCGAAATTCAAAATCACACTTGATCTATTATACGGGTTAATTTAATCTCATACGAATCGTAATATTTATAAAATACCAAAATGAATTTTTCGATTTAATCGTTACATTTGCACCTAATTTTTTTTTTCACTCGATCTAAGAATTAAATTCTTTAATAATCCAATTTAAAAGAACTTCTCCATATACAGTCCTAAAAACAACTTTGAGAAACTTCCTTAATCCTTATAAAAAAGATATAGAAGAAGTTAAAGTAAATTATCTATCCAGACACCATTCTAAAGGTATATAAAAATAGTTTAAAGTTCTCGGTCATCGTTGAACAAATCCATCTACCCTTTCTTTATTTCTCTCTCTCTCTCTCTCTCTCTCTTTTGGAACGTTTTGCGGTCCAAGGTAAGAGCCGATCCGAGTTGCCCTCGCAAACGGTCCGTGAAAAGGGCTCGTAAATCGTGCACAAAATCCTGCAAGATCGGAACGAAGGGTCGCGAAACGTAAAATGTGCTACGATAAATCGATAATACGTGTGTAGTAAGCTAGTGTAAGTAAGGAAGTAAGTAAGTAAGTAAGTAAGTAAGTAAGTAATAGTTGTCTTGTATATATGTTTGCAGCCATTTATACAGAAACGGCTACGTATCCACGATACTTGCGGGGTTCACAATTTGCACGGAATGCCAGGAGTGCTTGCTGGAATTTTCGGTGCGATCATGGCAGCTCTAGCTACAGAAAATTCTTACGATTATTCTCTTTACGAGGTAGGTAACTTCTCCGAGAAGGTCCCTTAGCTTTTACCTTTCTCCCCCTTTTTATTTTATTTCTTAAAAGGATATCGTTGAGGAATCCAACCATTAAAATTTAATTAAATATATTGATATTGTAAAGAATTGGTGGTTCTAAATGAAATGAATGAATTAGAATAATTAAAAAAACATACAAAAACATAAAAAACGGAGAAGCTACACGAACGGATATCTGCAAACGGAGTTTGCCAAATTTCTCTTTTTGTTGTCTAAATTTTATTTTTCACTCTACTCTTTCCGAACCAATAACAATCGATATTTTCGATATTTTCATTCACCCTAACTACGTTGTTATCCCTAACTTTTAACATCAACTGCGCCAACTACCCCTAACTCTCGCCACGTGTTTAAAATCTTCCAAAGTTTCAACGCGTTCGACCTCGTTTAGATCGTTTAGACCTCGTGTTAGACTACTAACGTAAAGAAAAAAAATCAAAGAAGAAAGGAAAATAATACAAAAAAATAGAAAAAAAAGAACGAATGCTTGCTTGTACAGTATACATGAGAATATATTTTATATCGACGCGCAGTGCGCGTAATATTCTTCGTATAATAAACCCCTTCTTCTTCTTATTATTATTCTTACAATTAGTTTAGGACATTGTCCTGTTTTTTCACCAACTTTTATTCTTGTTTTTACACCTCCTGTGATGAGGAGGTCCAGCTTTCATACTATCGTTTAAAAGGTCTTCCCGGTAGCCTGCTCGAGGAGTTTGGCTATCCGAGGGCTTTTTCATTGGGTCTGTGAGCAGATTTTTATTAGGTTTTACCCCCGGTAAGGTTGCTAGCCTCTCCGAGGAAGTTAGCGGGTCACCCTCCTAGGTATTATTTTTGTACCTAGCCTGCTTGACTTGAATGACTTGATAATCACTCTCGCTAGCGTCGTGATAAAACCTACATAATACTACAATTAAATTTAACAAATAAATAAAAAAAAGAAAAACAAATGATTTTTATCGTCACTTTTATGCCATATTGAAAGATTTGTCTGTCCATTGTGATAAAAAAAAAGAATGATTGACTTTTTTATTCTGAACTAACGACGCATATTTATCAATTTCTCCTTCGAAAAATAATATTTCAATAAAACAATCGTATGTATTTCAAATGCCAGAAATATGATGCGAGAGAGAGAGATAGTCGAACAAAATAGAAATAAAATGTAAAGTAAATAATTAATTATTATTCAAAAAAATCGTTTGCGAGAAATTCGTTGCGAATTGAATAATTGGATTGGGCGAATAATTGTCTATGATAAAATGTGTTTAAAGTAATTACAAGCGTCTTGTGTCGTATTTATAGTATCTAAACATACTCGAAAAAATTATTTATTAGTTAATCGTTGCTTGTGTATAAACATATACTAACTGCATTTCAAGTAAACATATATTTATTTGTCGCATATGAATTTAAAGTATTTTAATACTCAATACCCTAAATTTTTACTCCTATCATAAAAAGAAGAAAATAATATAAATAAATATAATAAAATAATGTTACTATGCTAGTAACAAATATCATTATAAAAATCAAACAAAACGTAGATGAAATAGAATCTCAGACCTGAAACAGAAAAGTTTATTAATTAAACATTTTATTAAGAAACGTATTTCAAATCTTTGGTACATTTCAACAAATATTTTCATTATTCGTGTGCCTTCAGAAATGCATTTATAAATACACGATATTTTCAAAGACAAGTATTTAAGTAATTTTCTTCGAGTAGAAGAAAATCAAAAAGGCCCGAAGTTGAATCCATCGATGAAACCTGAAACATTCAGCAGACTATATTAATAATCTATACTTCAAATATCCATAACAAATTATTTACGAGCAATATAATAATAAAATATAAAATATGACTAAAGAACTATTCTCGAAAGTTTCGAACATGACGTTGAACCTTTTGAAAATAACTCAATAGCCTGTACTTGCCCTCTTGAGCCACAGTTTGTGGGGGCCTCTTCTTTTCTGCATCCCCTATTACAATCGGACATTCCTTACGTGCGAGCATGAAAAGAGTTTGTTTAAAAATATTAATCGTTCTAAAAAGTATTCTGAGAATTTGGCATATTACAATCGATCATTGATATAGAATTAGAATCGTCCCTGATTATAAATTATAAAAGGAAATAAACCGAACGCGACCTAACACAACCCTAACAGACCTGGAAAGAAAAGTTTGATTAGTAAACATCCTTATCTTTTTACATAAAAAATAAATATTGCCTTTTGGTCGAAAGATATCTCTTTGCCGAAAGGAATATTATTAGCTATGTAAAATATCGATTCTATTCTAATACCATGCCGTTGTAATATGCCAGATTATGATCCTACAGATTAGAAACGACTTAAAGACATTTTCACACAATTACTCTTAATTGCTTATAATACTAACATCAATGAAATATACTTCATATTACAATATATCTATGAAATATTTTCATTTATTTTCTTTCATTCCTCTTTTGAAAATATTACAGTACTTCGTTATGACTCTACTTTTTATCAATTATTAGAAAATTAATTTAAATTTCTCGATAGCTATCCTAGCTCGTGGACAATCAACAAGCTTAGAGTTTATTGACTGTACAAAAATACACGAGCACATTTAATCGAATGTCCAAGCAGATAATGATGCTAAACGATGACCTAAAATCACTTTGCATTTTTAATATCAAGTAATAAAATAATATTGAAATAAATAATGCAACGAATATAATTCATTTTCTTGCAATATTTTTATTTCATTAATTCCCTATATTGAATTTTATAGAATATTTCTAAGAAAAAATCCCGAGTATGCAAAGTGCTAATACTTAAAACTAAGTATCAAATTCATCAAAGACGTTGCGAATTTGATTCGACTCTATCTCGTACGAGATAAACTCGAAATAGAAATGAATCTTTCAAATGGTTGCAAATCTTTATGAATCTTCATACATGATAAATATTACGGAAGAGTCACAAAATAAATTTACAAAGCAAGCATGTGATAGAATAACAAAAAAAACATTTTTGTGACAATTCTGTGTAAACCCTGAGATATGACTTCCACTTCTGAGTGGGAGCAAACAGCGCGCAATTCCCAGGTCCTACCTACTTAAAATTAAAGTTCTCACATTCATTCAGAAAAGTATGATAACAATCTGACTTTTCCCGAAATTTAAAATAGCAAAACATACACACCAACAAATTCATTCAACGGTCTGGATACTATAACTCAAATTCCACCAGGGTGCATAAGCCTAAACTAGAGAGTATGCCCCGGGGCACCTCCGACACTCCAGTTCAACCACGTGTTTTCTAAAGTTATGGGAATACGTACTTTTTGCTGTAATCGACTGCCAAGGCTAATGATTATTGCATAAATGACTAATTCCAAAATACTGGTACATACTAGTATAATACAAGTATTGTCAAATTTCCACAAATAAATGTGGAAACTCTACTATTCAAAACGATAAACAGTAAGAAATTAAAAAAATTTAATATAAATATGAAAGTACAAGAACATGTATTTTGTATATCGCAAGTGATTCTATAAATAGTAGTCTGAGAAGTATTGAATGATGAATTATTTAAAAATTATATTAGTTACATATCGCACTTCTTCCACTATAAAGAAAATTTCATAAAAAACAAATTATTCTGAGTAAATTTTTTACCGAAAACTGTTAGTTTCCGAGATATAAGCCAAGATTTACGGAAAAAAACGATTTTTTTTAGGATTTTTTCACGTTTTGATTTTAAATGCAAAAAGCACACATTTCTCGGAATACGCATAATGCACGTCTTAATGTAGACCACATTCCGGATCATTAAAAATCTTTTGCTGTTAGGTCGGAGCAACATCCTCTCAAAATGCTAAATTGACTGGACTAATTTTCTATTCACCACGCTCACGGTTGAGATCGAAGCGATCTTAAATTCGCGACCTCTTCGTCCCATTTCAGCGGATTCAAACGACGCCATGGCATTAACTCCGGTTCATTTTTTAGTAGGCCGACCTCTAACTAGGTTACCCGGGGATGATCACATCGGATTTCTGATCAACAGATTGTTGTCCTGGAGAATAATCACGAAGGTGCGACAAAATTTCTGGCGGCGATGGCACCTCGAATATCTTCGCGAACTACTAAAACTACAGAAGTGGGCTAACTCGAAGGATGAGGTCACAAGGGATAATATCGTCGTCCTCATCGAGAAAAACCAGTCCTGCATGCGATGGCATTTAGGACGAATCGTTGAAATTCATCCTGGAGAGGACGCCATCGCTAAAATTGTTTCAGTCCAAACCGCCCAAGGTATGGTCAAGTGCAACGCAACGACCATTTGTCCCTTACTTACCATTTCATTCGTAAACTTTCGGAGCTTAGCAGCGAAATTATCTGCGGCTCTTCGGTAATATGATCGCGACCAAGTCGCCTATAACCTCATTAAATTAAATAATAAACTTTAAGCAACTAATAAACTTTATATTTAAACTAAATAAGAACGCGATACTAACTCCTACTTATGTTTTAGAAAACCAACCATGTACCATACTCGAGAATACCATGCCGGGTTTTAGTAAGACGTATCATGTTGGAATTTTACCTCGGAGGAATAAACTATTAAGGAGAAATTAGGACAAATTGTGGACATTCATCCTATAGATGACGTAGTACCAGCAGTTGCGGCAAAGACCGCCCAAAGAATAGTCCAGCGCAACGCGACTATTTACCCGATAGCAATTATTTTAAGGCCATGTGACACATATTATTAACCTTCTATTCACATCAGCTAAAGTAGCTAATTGTTATCCTTGTACGTACAAGACTAATTTCTTTGCCTGGTCAGCGAACTTAGAATTACTTTGAGCGACACTTGTTCCAACTTCTTACGAAATTAATATAGTAGGGAAATCACACCTCACTAGTAAACGTAGTTTTTATCTCTACGCTCTCAACAGGGGGAGTATGTACGGTCGAAAACGACCTTAGAAGATTTAATCTACGCTTCAAAAAGCACGCGCAAGTTTCACAAGAATTTTCTGAAATACCCACATCCCCACCTGAACGCTGCGTAACGAAGCCCCCCCACTACCGGGACCATTTTCCGAGGCAATCGGTTATTCTAATCCTAGACGCCCACCTGAACAGACGGAAAAGAAGTCGAGAGCGATGTAGTCTATCAACGAGAACGACACATCATCCTACACAAAGACACTACAAAAATGCTAAGTAGCACACTGTAATACATTTTGACAATAGACCTTAAAGAACTCGAGCTTCATATTCACGTCACCATTTCACCTGTATTATTATATATTAAGGAGTTTTTATGCCGAGAGGCTTTTCCCCTTCTCAGTTAATAAAGGAACTTTTTCTGTGTGGCTCAATTACGTGTTTTTATTTATCTGCTAATCCTTGATTTCCACCTCCACAGCTAACAAATTACTAATTGCGAAAGGACTCTACGTTGGAGAAATTTTCGCCCCATACAATACAACTTAAAAAGATAATTTTTTTTTATTTTGATATACTGAAAGCATTATACGAGTAATGATCTTAAAAAAAAAAATGTTAACAAAAAATGTTTTTAGTAATGTATAAAAAAAGTTCAATGTTTTTTACTAAATTAAATTTTCTCATTTATTTCCTGTGGTCCTGTATTTAGTATATGTGTGTGGGCCAAAAGATATCCCCTCCATTAACTACAGAAATTTGTTTGTAATTAAAATTTCCCAAAATTTTTTAGAAAATACAATTAAACCAAAGTTTTATGCAAATTTAATATTGTACAAAGATAATATAAAAAAAATATAAAAGAATGGATATATCCGAAGAATAACAAGGATTTAGGAAAAATCACAGCACAACAACCGCGACATTTATGGTCAGGCAAATAGTAGTGAAGTCAATAGAATACAACAAACCAGCATTTATATGGTTTGTAGGTTTAAAAAGTGCTTTCGACAAGGTCAAGCTAAAAGATGTATTAAGTTTGCTAAATTTTCAACAGATAGGTATCGGTATAATAACGATAATAGAAGACATCAACACCAATAACAGAACAAAAATTATAACACCAATAAATGAAACAAAATACATTGCTATAAAAGGTGGGGTATGGCAAGGTGACTCATTGAGCTTGTTGCTATTTAATTTAATGATGAATTAAATAATTTCTGAAACAAAAAAACCACAAGGTTACAGTATGGGAAACCATAAAATTACTATAATCTACTACGCGGACGATGCCATACTAATCGCCGACAGTCAAAACAATCTGCAGAGGCAGCTTCATACTTTCAATCTTACGGCAAAAAAATACAATATGGAGATCTCAGTTAAAAAAACAAAATGTATGATAATAAGCAAAGATCCACGCCGATGTAAGCTAGAAATAGAAGGCAAGTGCATAGAAAAAGTAGTGGAATTTAATTATCTGGGGATTCAAAGTATGAGTAGTAGAAACTTAACAACAGAAGTAGTAACTCAAACAAAAAAAGCAGCGAGGGTTAGTGGATGCCTCAGAGAGACGATGTCGAAAAACGAATATATGACTACCGAAAGTAAGATGAAAATATACAAAACTATATTAAATAAACCATAAATAATAAACCAATATTGAGCTTTGCAGCGGAGACAAGAGTAGATACTAAAAAGACCAAGCCAAAGATTAACAACATCGAAATGTGAGACTATTAAGGATGATACTAGAATTAACTCTAAGAGATTGATAAATAAACAGCAATGTAAGACAAAGATGCAACGTTGAAAATATAAATAAATGGATAAAGACAAGAAAAAGAAAGGCTGGAACGAGCACGTAGACCGGATGAATCCAGACTGATTGGCCAACATATGTAAAAACGATAAGCCTTACAGCAGAAGACCAATTGGAAGACCGCCGAAAAGTTTGTAAGACAACATTTAGTCAATAACAACAGAGACTAAATAACAGAGGCTTTAGACAAACAGGAAAAACTCCTAGTTAAAGAAAAAGATCGTTATAATCTTTAATCTGTATTACGTCTTGACTTCTTATAATTGTATTCTCTATTTTTGTATTAATGGGTTTAATCCCGTAAAATAAAATAATTTAAAAGTTGATTGTTTTAAACAAGACGCTATCATAGCATTTAATTTATGAATTAATTTGCTGATTCAGCTAAAATGATTGGAAATACTTGTATAAAGACTATACGAATCACCAAGTTATTGTGCCATTCCACCATTTTATACTGAGATTTTTATTAACAATATCTCTTAAAAACCATATATTTCCAGTTTTAATTACCAATCTTGTTCCGCAGTTACCATCAAATTTCTTAAAAGACTTGAAAAGCATTGTATTGGGTCTGCTGACCATTGACCTCCTTTGTTACAAATAAGTTCATCTCTGTCGTCCGCTTGTCCTCTCGAATATTCCATATAACCGGGTCTACAACTTATTTTTGTGATTGTTCCAGGTAAAACGGCAGATTCACAAGACTTCCATTCATCGTTATATTTACAATCAGCAAATCTCGTTGAAGAAGCCAGTGATTCACAACGTATTTCTATTATGAAATAATGAAATATTCAGTTAAAAAGTAATTAAAAGTATTACAGAAAACATAATATAAAAATAGCAATATTGAAATACTCCTTGTAATGATAGTACTAAAAATACAAATCTTACCAACACAAACTGGAACATTTAACCATTTTCCTTCTGGACTGCATAATACATTACTGTTACCACTTATTTCATATTCCTGATTACAGGTATAAACCAAAAGAGAACCACTGACTAATTCTGTACCTTCCTTCACATCATAGTTTATATGTGTTTGGAAAAACGACTTGTGTAATAAACGATAACCATTTGCAGGATGGGAAGGCGCTATACAAACAGTGGGTTTTTGAATCGATGGGAAAGATGTAGTAGTAATTGTTGAAGTTGAAATAAATTGGGCAAGGGTAGTAGAAGATGTACTTGTTACAGTTGAACCACGACACAAGGGGAGTGGTTTAGATGTTTCTAATCGGAGAAGTATATCTTGGATCCAGTTTATATGACTGGATATACGTGTGTAAAGAGTATATGAATGACTATCACAAATTCTTGTACCACCTGTTAATTTTCTACCAAGAGAGAGACTAACAATACCTCTTAAAAACCATAAACTTCCTGTTTGAAATACCAATCCTCCTCCGCTGTCACCGTCACAGACAGATGTTCCTAGAATACAAATCATAATTGTTAAATATTATATTTAAATATATATGTTACATTTCGCATATTTATTTTGATTCGTTACTAACCATTCGTATATCCAGCACAAAATTTGTCCATCGTTATGAGTTTTACAGCATCAACAGAATTTTCTGAAATTCTGCATTGACTAAGAGGAATATAGGGCAATGACACAGATTGAAGAACATAACTGGGATATCCTAAATCGGTTATACCAAATCCAGCGACTACTCCTAATCCAGACTCAACAAAATCACCATTTAAACACGCCGGCAACAACAAAGATGAGAATATAAATGGCCTTTCTATTTCCAAAATGGCTATGTCCCAAGCATAATTTCCTTCAAAGCCCAAATAATTACAAGGAACATAAATGCCTTTAACCTAAAAAAAATAATATATTATATAATAACTTTATTATAATTAATGTGTTAACTGGGAACTAACATATACATTATTTGTTTAATATTTGATTTGATTTTAACAAAAATTCTTTGTTATTTTCCATACTCTGGACTTTTTAATGAATTTCTGATCATGCTGATCAGAATCATAATCACGATAAATGTTTCCAGTCGCTACGTAATATTTATTTAGGTTCTCAATCTTTTGATTCGTTTCGTCGTATACGCAATGCGCTGCGGTAAGAAGAAAATTTTCTTTTATTATTGTCGCTCCGCAGATAAAATCCTTAGGTCCGTTTGGAATTTTTTGATGATATAAAGTAGCGTGCCATGGAAATTTAGAGATGTTTGCTATTTTACCGCCTATAATGAGAGGTGTTGTTTCTGTAGGAACAACGCCGCATACTAAAACATGTAATAAAATAAATATTATTATTTATATTCTAAATAAATTCTATTACTTCTAAATAAAAAAAATATTTTAGTCTATTTTACATAGTATCATATAATATTAAACAAAAGAGAATTCACAATTATAAACCTTAAATTACACACAAATGATGGGATTAGTGATCTGGTTTTGTAATTAAGATTATTCAACTTTAATTTACTTATTATAGCGTTAGTTTGCCGTTAAACTTTCTAAATCATGCAGCGATTAGTAATGAAATTAAATACAGACGTTTCTCGTTTAACATGGTATTTGTAAAACACGTTTTCGATATTATACGGTACAAAATTTGAGATTATTATAACACGGTTTGATATAACACGATTTTGAACGATTGAATATTATTTTCGTTTAACAAGGGAAATTTTCAACTGGATTTTTTTTAATTGCTTTCAATAAAGGGGAATTCCTAACTTTATTGCTACAGAAAAAAGCTAATTTTCATTTTGATAGTATGCGTCTTGTTCTTTGTAAGTGAAGCTGATAAAGTTTTCTCTTGCTATTTTTTGGAAAATAAATAGCAAAAAGTGAAAAAAATATATATAAGTAGTGAATAATAACCTTCTTTTGAATTTTAATTCGAGGTATGTAAAAATTTGAATTGTAAGCTTAAAATAAATCTAATTTTTGACCCTAAATTTAGATAATGTTTAACAAGATCAAGAAGAAAAAATTTAAACGAAAATTTATTTCACTTAAAGAAAAAATTAAAATTTTAGATTGCATAAAAAGTGGAGAAAAGCCTTCATCTATTGTAAAATTATTAAATTTAAATGAAGCTACTATACGAACTATACTAAAAAATGAATTAGAAATTAGAAAAAATGTTGCCGCTGGTTGTTCGTGAGGTGCAAAACGTGGATCCCGTAAACGAGACGTAAATATTGTAAAAATGGATCATGCTCTTATAATATGGATGGAAGATTGTTTTGATAAAAAAATCCCTTTAAGCACAAATATTTTTAAACAAAAAGCACTCAGAATTTACACACATATAAAGAAAGATGAACTTTCTTCTAAAGAACAACCAAACCTATCATTTTTGTCAAGTAAAGGGTGGTTCGAAAATTTTAAAAAAAGTTTTTCTTTACGCAATATAAAATCTCAAGGATAACAAGCTTCAGCAGAAAATTAAAATTAAATTTGTGATCCTAATAAGTCGTTTCTATTTATTTTATAATAATCTGACGTTCCGCCACGACTTTCCATATAATCTTTTCGAAGTAATACAACTAGACCATAAGTGACACTATTTCCAATAGTTTATATAAAAGTCTAATTAAACAAAATTTAATACATATATAAAAGACGAATAAAATAACATCTAGTAGTTTATGCAAAAGGCAGAACGATAAAATTCAAATCAATTACTATAAAAACTAATGGCAACAACCTCCGATAATTTAAATAAGAGATTTATGAAATAATATTAGTAACTTGAATTGAAATAGGAAGAATATTAGACCGAACCAACGAATAAGTATATATTAAAGAATGAACGAGGGACGTCTGTAGCTATAAATGAATTTATTGATAGTGTAGTTTGTGTAAAAATATAATTAACCCCTTAACTTACAACTACGGCATAACCCGTAGTACGACGAATCGGGCCAAGCGTAAATACGAACGTAAATCATAGGTTAAGAGGTTAATGTAGCTCTCATATATAGTTTATAAAAATATTTTTATTTTTTGAAATAACGAATTGCTTAACCGCATATTTTTGATAAAATAAATCAATAAATTAGTAGAATCAACACTGAATTTAATATATGGTAAATAAATAACATCAAATGCTATGTTACGTCTCAAGACGTTTTCTTTTTTTTTCTCTATGCTCGATATTTTCTTCGTTTTAAACGTGGGTCATGCAACTGATGACAAGTTTATACACAGTAGATAATGAAACAATTCCTGATGGCAAGTCACAATCCCACTCTTGTAATTGTAAACAACTTTTTTTATCCGTTCCACTTCTGATATTGTAAAGTTCTAATAATCGTAATACCCCTTTTCCAAAAGATACATAAGGTGTATAAGAAGGGTAACTTGAGATAACTTGAGAGACGAATGTTCTGTATTAATATGTGTTTATTTCATAATGACTTATAGACTATACTCTTCACGCTTACTTTCCACTAATTTACCCTAACACCACATTCTTAATTAATACCTTCGACTGATTCACTAACATAATCCTTAAAAAGTGAACCTCCATACTCTCTGATCGACTAACGACTAATAACTGACTGACCGTCTTTATATATCAGGTCAGTCCAAAAGTTCGTGCGCATTTTGGCGAAATTTTTAAATGGTGTAAATAAAACACAATTTAAAATTTTAATCTATGATATATTTTCCTCTGCTATCGACAATATCTGGCCATCGTTCTGGTAGCTTTTTTATTCCATTAATGTAAAAAGATTCTGGTTTTGAAGCAAAAAAATTTCTGAGTTCATTTTGTTTATCCTGTTTAGAATTGAACTTTTTGCGTTGGCAAAAATTTTGCAAGGCACGAAATAACTAAAAATTACTTGGGGCAATATCCGGGGAGTAAGTAGGATGCGGCAAAAGCTTCCAATTCAGTTCATTAATTTCTTGCAGTGTTGTTCAAGCCGTATGTGGTTTAGCGTTATCATGGTGGAAAACACTTTCTTTATATTCACTAATCGCGGACGTTTTTTAATCAATTCTGAATTTAAACGGCAAAGTTGTTCACTGTATACATCTGCATTAATGATTTTATTTGGTTCTAACAATTCATAATAATTGACACCATACATATCCCACCACACACTTAGCAGAACCTTTTTGGGATATAAAGACACCTTTGGTGTTGGAATTGGCTGCTTATCATTGTCTGTCCACTGTCTTTTTCTGGTGACGTTATCATAAATAATGCATTTTTCGTCACCTGTTACCAAACAGTCAAAAATGACTTTCTTTCAAAGCGCGATAGAAGGGAAATGCAGATATTTAATCGTTGCTGGCAATTGGCTTCAGACAGCTCGTGTAGTACCCACTTTCCAAGCTTGGATTCATGAGATCATTGGATTCATGAGATCAATGCATCTTTTCTGCGATCTGATTCACTGTAAAATGTGGCTCTGACTCCACAAGATTTTTAAGAACGTCGTTATCAAAATCGACAGGACGTCCTGAACGGGGTTCATCATTATTGTTGCTTTTTCCAAGTTTAAATTTTTCAAACCATTTCTGGGCAGTCCTTACACTAATAGTATGTGCACCATGTACACTATTAATTTTTATTAATCGAATCTAGCAGTTTCGCACGTTTATATGCGTTATCGATATTCATTTTTTATCGGTACTAATATGCGTCTGATCTTTACGAAATTTGGTGACAAACTGACGAATACACCAGTTAAGCGATGACATGTTTCGACAGGTTCGGAATCTTATCGATCTGGTAATGAGTCAGGCGCTATACGCGCACGAACCTGCATCTCCTCATAAGAAAGGAACAATAGAGTGGACAAAGCTAAAACGTTTACAATAAGGACTAGGTGGATGACCTCTGCCACGTGTAGACACTTATTAGAAGATTGAAGAAGAGGCGGCGCGGTACTTGAATTTCTAAACAACACCTATCCCTATCAGCCTCAGGAACTATAAATCATCCGAGCAATACCATGGGCCAGCCACCTATATAAACATTCAAATTTTGGGTTAAAATAACATCTGGATCTTGAACCCTAAACACAGTCACCCGTTGTTTGCTCTCCAGACCAATGGAGTTCGTAGGCGACATCTAATTAACCAATTGGGGAGAAGAAGTGCATTTTCCTGGAGCTGATTCGTCTTGCTAGGAAGTAGCCGGACTGTGAGGGGAGACCAAGAATAATCTATAAAAGGGAAGACGAAAGGCCGCGCAAACAATATACTTATACACTTAGCTTTTTCTCTCAATCCAGTATTAGTTTATAAGTCTGCAACCCTGTATTTAAAGTATAAGTCTGAAATCCAGTGTTAGTTAATAAGTCTGCATTCTATTTTAATTTAAAGGTCTGTATTTAATTGTTTAATAATTCACATCCTGCAATCAGTAAAATCAGTGAATCATTTAAGGAGAGCATTCGCTAAAGTGAAAGAATAAACTTATTTATTTAATTAAGTAGGCGGACAGTGCGCCTGTACTTTTACTTTTTATTCTTCAATCTATACTCTGAAGAAATCTTCCCCAAAACCTTAGCAAATAACGCCGGTGGAATACGAGTTAATGGTGTTCCACTGATCAATTTGCGCTATGCAGACGATACAGTACTTCTCGCCGAAAACATGCAAAACCTCCAGAACATGTTGAACAATGTCATCATAGCTAGCCGAGAATATGGTCTGACACTCAATGTTAAGAAGACCAAATACATGATTATCACCAAAACGGAAACGCCAGATAAACATCTATATGTGGAAGGCGAAAAGCTGGAGAGGGTCGAAAGGTATGACTACCTAGGTACAAATGTCATATGTTCCATCGACTACCACTCGGAAATAAAGATTCGTATCGAGAAAGCCCACGCATCCTTTCTCCGGATTAAGAAGCTGCTCTGTAACTGCGATTTGAGCCTGGACTTAAGAACTCGAATGCTCAAATGTTATGATTTCCCAGTCCTTTTGTATGGTGCGGAAACATGGATCCTTAACATACATTGCGAGCGGAAACTGGAAGCCTCTGAGATGTGGACATACTGCAGGATGTTGAGAATATCATGGACAAAACATATGACCAACTTAGAGGTTATGAAAAGAATGGGAAAGGACGTAGAGATCCGACATTTAAGTGAAAAAAAGAAAATTGCAATATCTCGGTCACATCATGAGAGGCCCAAGGTCTAAGATTCTACCACTCATAATCCAAAGAAAAATTGTGGAAAAAAGATCTATTGGAAGGAGAAAAATATCCTGGCTCAAGAACTTGCGAAAATGGTTTAAAGTCAAGTCATCTGACCTATTCAAAGCAGCAGCTTCCAAAATCAAGATAGCAATGATGATAGCCAACCTCAAAAATAGAGATGGGATATGAAGAAGAAGATTTAATTAACTAAAGATAGTATATTGTGATAATATCAGTGATAATATGTGTTTAATCGTATTTGACTAACGCTAAATTAACACCAGATGAAAGGGGTAAGAACAATACTCCGACTACTAATCCTTTTATCTTCCTAAATATAATTATATTCAGATTCCTACTTCAAATATCGTAATTCCATTTATCCTGTATCACTTTCTGCTGTCGTCACTAGTCATTGCTGTCACAATTCTTTAGGTTTTAATTTGTTAAGCCTTTACGAGGCTTACCAAAAACATACCACACATTACAACACGTAACAGGACGTAACAGCTACTTGATTGAAATTTGCTACATATTTTACTAGTGACTTTATTATTTTAATGATAAATAATAATTAGATCTAAAAAATCTGAAAAAGTTAAATAATCAGTTTTAAGAAATGTTTTATAGCACGTTAAATTTTAGTAATATGTCTATTATAATTTTTCTTTAAATAGATTTGTTTGAGAAAAAAGAAAACTATTATTTTTACGTGAACTTCAAGACTTTATATAACATGTTTCGGATAGTTCAATTTGGATCAAATATGCATAGATTTGTTTTGTAATTTGCTGCCATTTTAAAGATAGATTCTCATGATGCCTCTCTTATAGAAGTCTTGGTCCCTTTTGGCGAAAAATTCTAGTAATCGATTTTCACAATCTTCTCTTGATACGAATTTCGTATATCTAAGGAAGTTTTGCAATTCAATAAAAACATGGTAATCGCTTGGTATTAGATCCGAATTATATGGTGTATGCATTAAAATTTCTTAACCAAGCTCTCAGAGTTTCTGGCGAGTCACTATAGACGAGTGAGGCCTGGCGTTGTCTTGATAGAACACAACACCTCTCCTGTTGTCCAATTTTGGCCGTTTCTGGTTAATTGCTAGCTTCAAACGGTCTAGTTGTTGACAGTAGAGATCCGAATTTAGTGTTTGGCTACATGGAAGCAGCTCATAATAAATGATTCCTTTCCAGTACCAACAAATGCATAGCAAAAACTTCCTGACAGTTAGTCCCAGTTTTGCCACTTTTTAAGCTGCTTTTTCGCATTTACCACGTTCGTATCCGCACAATTTTGTCGTATGTAATCCATTTCTCATCCCCAGTCACCATCCGCTTAAGAAATGGGCCGAGCTCATTCGGTTTGGCCAAGGCTTCGCAGATGGAAATCCAATACATCATGTATCATTGTGTTAATTAGCGTGGAACTCAATTGTCGAGCTTCTTTTAGAATCCAGTTTCGTGCAAATCGCTTAAAAATGTTTTATGGTGGATTTTTTGTTCCTGGGCGATGCTACGATTGCTAACATGCCGGTCAACTTAGATTATTTGTGTGATTTTATCGACATCTTCGACAATGGGCTTATCTTTGCGTGGTTTATCTTTAACATCAAAAAATACTCGATCGTAATCGACGAAACCAAAATTGCATGTAATTGATTGCTACTATATCAGCACCATAAACATCATTTCCAATTTCAGCCGCCTGGCTTGCATTTTGGCCCTAATCAAAGAAAAACTGTAAAATGTAATTCTGAAATTGTTTGATCGATGCTTTACGAGATATAGATCATTATAGCCTTTTACCGAAAAAATAATGGATTTCTTTTTCCTCAACCTAATATTATGGCGGTATTTGATATTACGCCCATACAAGTCTAGGTTCTTCTAGTTGTTTTAAAGTAATATTTGTATTAAGTCATCTAATATCGATATCAGGATAGTTTTGGTTAAGAGTATCTGTATGTATTATAGTTTTTTCAGACAATACTTCGATTAATGGAAAAAGAAGGTTATTTTTTTCAAAATAAATTGTAAACGTTTGGCTGCTACTCCCAACATGAATATTAATAACCAGCATACTTGGGAAACACTGTGTTGGTTCTGGTTCCCATTGACCTGTATTGTTACATAATACATGATTCCTTTGTTTTGATAGAAAATTTCCAATATTCTCATAACTGTTGCGACAACTCAATTTTGCGGATGTTCCAGGCAAAACAGGAAATTCGCAAGATACCCATTGACCATTATATGTACAATCAGCGTCCGTTGATGCAGAAGCCAATGATTTGCAACGTATTTCTAAAATATTAAAAAAATCATTTAGGAAATAATTCAAACTATTAAAAAAAGCATCGTATATACATATTAACATACTCTTTGTTATATCGCTTGTGTTACAAATCTTACCATTACAAACTGGAATATTTAACCAGTTTCCTTCTAAATCACAAGAAATGTCACCGGAACCGCTTAATTGATATCCAGGATTACAGGTATAAATTAAACGAGATAATGTTGGTAATTGTGTACCCTCCTGCACAGCGCAATTGCTTTGTTGGGATTGACATTGCAATCTATATAATTGCCAATAACCATTTGCTGGCTGAGGTGGCACCGTACAAATATTTGATTGTTGTACAGCCACACTTGAAGGAAATACGATTGTTAAGAAATCTGTAAAATACAAATAATTATATAACTATTTGATTATTTGTCAAGCGAGTTTTCTACAAAAATCATACAGAGTATAAATAAAAACATTTTAATAATACAAGGATTTGTTTTTATCAGATCATACATTATCGCTTGAGTTACAAGTTCACCATTATTGTTTGCAATTAATCTTATCATGATACTTCTTATCTTCGTTCATTATAAATAATATTATTTTCTTCGAATTCAAGAATAATTTATAAACTTACATAAAACTGGTTTACGATTCCTGTAAAAAGATGAATTGTATATTCGTGCATAAATCATTTATTAATATATTAGGTTATATAAATAATATGTTTGTTTTATCAAATGAAAATATATATAACTATCATGGTATGGAACAGAATGTTATTCTAACACGTTGATCGCCTAACATGTTTTATTTGAATTTTCTACAGACCTTAAAAGTGACTATCGGAACGTATGACATTTAAAAAGCGGTATCAATCGACCAATGATGCAATTCCAGTAAGCACATGCGTTGCCGAATCTTTGAATGATTACGAAGTATAAAATATTTTCTTTTCTTTTTATTATAAAAAGAAAAATACACAATCAATATACGTATAAAATATAATATTTTTTTCTAAAGTTTAGAGGAAATGTAAGCAATGCGATAAGAAAGAATATCAACGATGCAACTCGATTAGGTACCTGAGTTGACCCTTATCTAATTTTACCGAATTTTCGAGTAATTTTAAAATATTCAGTTTTTATTTTCGAAATGGGGGAAACGAGAAAAGAGGATTGCACGGAATTTTATTGCAACTATTCCAGATTCTTCAATCATTCAAGAAGTATACTTTTTTTGACAAGCATATCAGTGATTTCTCAATTTTAAAATGTTCGATGCACAGTGTAAAAGTATTATTGATAGTGAGAAAAGTAGTTATGAAGAAGTGGTGTGTTTCAAAAAAAGGATTATAAATAGAATTTCATCGAATTAAAGCTTGAATGATGAGGATTTATATACAAGTGATGACCTGGAGGAAATGTTAGAAAAGCTTGCTATAAACGAAGAAGAGGAATTGACCACTGCTGATGATTCCTTAGACAATATCTAGTAAAACGAGTTCGCCAACAAGCAACAATCATTTTCATTCACTGAAAAAAGTGGACTTTTGTTGAATTTGCCATCTGCCATTAGCCCATGTGAAGTTCTTTCGTTATTCTTTGGTGAAAAATTAATAAATCTTATAATCACAGAAACTAATAGATATGCGGAACAAAAATTGCTTCAACGTGAAACGATCGATCACGTTCGACTAATTAGATGAAAACCCATCACTTCCAAAGAAATTAAAAAATTTATTGCTCTGATGATTTGGATGGGTTTAGTACAGGCACAGTTCAGTAAATGTTGGTCAACAGACCCTATTTACAATGTTCCATTTCCGCGTAGCAAAATGTCTCGTAATCGTTTTGAAATATTATTAGCAAATTTACATTTTGCAAACAACGAGACAATAGTACAAAATAATAGAATAGGAAAAATTTTACCATTCACAAACATATTGACATATAATTTCCAAAAACTCTTTTCACTAGACCAAGATATTGTAGACGACGAGACAATGGTTCCTTGGAAGGGACGACTAATATTCAGGCAATACATATCAACAAAATCACATAAATATGGCATTATATTATTTAAACTGTGCTCCACGGAAGGATACACATGGTTCGCGATAATATATGCTGGACGAGACACCGGCGAGAAAAAAAGTTGGCATAGCCGAAGACGTCTGCATTGAACTTACGGAAAAATTGTTAAATGAAGGACGTACTTTATATGTCGACAATTTTTATACGAGCTACAAATTGGCAACCACATTTTAAAATTTTAAAACACATATTGTTGGAACTGTACGTTATAACAATAAATTTATGCCAAACATTGTTATGTCCAACCCGTTGAAAAAAAGTAAAATGATAGCACCCGAAGATCATAACGGTATAGTTGTGTTAATATGGAGAGATGTTCGCGATGTTAGAATATTATCAACATAACATGCACCAATTATGACATCAAGCTCGGATTCTACTCATCTTGGTCGTCCTCCAAAAATAAAACCTTTGGCGGTAGTCGCGTATAATAATGAAAAAAGTGGCATCGATAGAAGCAACCAGATGGTGTCATATTCAACTACGATACGAAAAACCATCAAGTGGTATCGAAAACTAGCACAACATTTTCTTTTAGGAAAAACCGTTGTAAACGCACATATCGTCTATCAAAGAGCGACAAACAGGAAAATGCAGATAAGAAAATTCCGGAAACTTCTAATTAAAGAATGGATGTCCTCGAAAAATATTAGTCTTGACAAAAAAAGAAAGAAAAGAAATTAAGTGTCTCACCGTTTAGAGGTTCGCTAGAATATGCAGAACAAACCTATAAGAAGAATGTGCATCTCATGTTACCAGAAGAAGAGACGAATTATCGAACGCCAGGAAGCGAGAAAAAACATTTAAAAAACTACAATCTATTGTCCCAATTGTTCAAATTCACTACAAATGTGTTGGAAGTGTTTTACTGAATACCATAAATCACCGTAACATAAGGAAATATTGTATCTCGAATATAAATTAATAGATTATATATATATAATAAATAATAATGTTTGAAATTTTAATATTATCGTTTTCTATATTTTATACTTACATTTTAGTACCTATTCCATTATAAATTTCAATTAAAAATACTATTTAAAAAAATAATAAAGGTATCATCCAAATATGGGTAACAGAGCCTCCCAGGAAACATACCTGTCATCCACTTTTGGGTGACATGGCGCTCAACGTGCTAAATATATGCCCAGTGAACACACAACATTAATGTGACGTTTATGGTAAAAAGTTTATAGTGTTTCAATTTGATGAAATTTCGATAAAAAAGTAAAAGATAGGTATTGTTAAAACTAACATTTATATTTTCTAGAATTTATTATTTTCGTTAATGAGTCATATTGGATTAATTTATAGAATGGATTTGATTCATTTATAGAATGTCTAGGCATTTTAATAATACGTTAAAAATTCTCAGTTGTTAATGAGTTCATTTGATTCTAGAATATAGTAATATTATTTGATCTTCATATAACATCACTCATAGTTATGACATTGAAGAAGTACAACATAGATTTTTAAGACTTGTTGGCAATAGTGGTTATCATATGTCTTTCAACTGTCATAATTATGATTCTATTCTCTGCTATATGAACTTATCCATGTTAAGTAAGAGAAAGATGATTTCTGAAATAATATTTGTTTGCAAAATTGCTAAAAGTCTTATTAATTGTCCTGATATCACAAAAAACTCTTATCTCTTATCATGCCCCATATAAAAACTTAAGAAATAATTAATTACTCTGTATTGAACCTCACCATACCTCATATGGCTACTTTAGCTGTATAAACAGAATGTTTTTATATGTAAATATATATAATCAGCATTTTTCTTTTATATATTCTTTCAATCAATATCTTCTATAAGAAATTATTGTATCCTGACTTCTTATAATTGTATTTTCTTCTGTTTTAAATTAATGGGTTTATTCCCGTAAAATAAATAAATAAATAAATATTTTTTTTTGTTAATTACAAATGAAGAAAAATATATTCGACAGAATAGTTTATGAAACTCATAGACTGAAGACATCTAGTTATATTACATTTTATCATATTTATCATTTATTTGTTTTAATAATGGCGAAATCTACTATTGGAAAAAGTTTTTCTCAAGGTTATTTTCTTACAAGACTTCAAAATTATTCATGTTTTTATAAAAAGAAATATATATATATATTTTGCGATATTTATGTAGATTATGAAAAAACGAATAAAAATGACTTACATTAGATGAACATATAACGATCATTTTTCTATCGTTAAATTCACATCTAAAGATTATTACTCTATTTAATTTGATTATCTCTATTATTTGTAATAATATAAAAATATATTTCATATGGAAATTGCATAAGATTAAAAAAAAACATAGTTTAATGCCCTTTTCTTTTGCGTAGTTTAAGATGTAGAGGTGATTTCAAGGTCATCTAACTTTCTACTATGAAAAAATTATCACTTATCGTATATAAAAGTATTATCTTTAATATGAATAAATCTTTTGAAATATAAAATAAAATGACGTAATTGTTTTTTACTTACAAAGAAATCCAATTGAATATAAACACTTTCTGTGTACGGTATTCATAATAATCAAAGACAAAAAATATAAAATGAACTTTAAAATTGAAATAATATTCAAAGCGAGTAACCGCATCGTGTTGTTTAGTATCATTTTGGATTCACTACTGATCGCGCGTCGGTTTGGTATTGTACGCTGGAGTAATTTTATATGGTTGCTGTGTGTTATATACATGATATCAATCCCGCGACCTATAAGTGTCATGACCATTAAAATCATGAGATAAAAACGTAAGAAAAAGAAGCAAGTGTGAAAGAAGTATAATTCAATATTATAGTGAAAATTCGCTAAAAATTGTTAGTCGATGTAATTATTGTGTAATAATCAGTGTATATCACGTATATCTGTGATAAATATAAGAAATTTATAACTAAATAAAAAAATTATTCAAAAATGTAAATATATCAACATAAGTGTGTGTGTGTGTGTGTTTTAAGAATATTTATCTTGTATATATACGAATTTATATATAAGATTTTTTTTATCCTATATATAGACGAAATACATACCCTATTCAATAAAATCATAGATAAAACGAAAGTGCTAAGCCAATGGAAGGATAGCATAACAGTCCCAATACACTGCACAACAAATAAATTTTTTTTGCATGTTTCCTTTACTAAATTAGTCAATTTCTACTAATTTTTGGATGAGAAAAACGAAAATGATAATGACAAATTTTTATTAGCTTTTTTTTTTGCTCTTAAAATAGTATGTGCTGCTTAATTTCAATGGAATCAAACCGTGTCTTCATAAGATCGCAAGAGATAATATAACATTTTTATTGTCTTTTTTGGTTTTAGCCAGTGGAAATACATTAAAATCAGCTAATTTGAACCTCGAAATAAAACTTTGTTGTGCAGTGATATTCAAGAAAGGAGAAAGAACTGATTCCAACAATTATACAGGCATTAGTTTACTTTGTGCGGTTATGAAACTATTTACTAAAATACTATCCGAAGTGGTAGTTCAAGCAAAAGTCAGTGAGGAACAACATGCTTTTTGAAAAAACAAGTCCGCAACCGGCACAATCTTCATTCTGCGACAGATCGCTGAAAAGGCAATAGAATTTAACAAGGTTGCCTTCTTATGCTTTATTGACGTAGAAAAAGCATTTGATAATGTCAGACTAGCGGACATGTTGAAAATATTGAAACGCAAAAATGTGGACCCAAATATCTTAGATATTATTAGAGAACTCAACACCCGACAACGCGTGCTACATCCAAATTAATGAAGATCTTTCGAAGTGAGTTCAAGTGGCAAATGGAATATGACAGGGAGACAGCCTAAGTTCCACACTATTTAATGTATGGTAATCATGGACGAAATGATCAATGAAGTAAGAACAACTAGAAGACTACCTATAAGCTCGATGATGGCCAAACGCATATGTTGGTCAGTATGAGATTAAGAGAAAAAGCACTTGAGTGGTTTTACTTAAAATCAGATAATATCTCAATGTCAGTTGATCGCATGTTGGACGATCTGTGAAGTATGTTTTGTCATCGGCAAAATCGCATAATGCTACGAAAAACATTTGAAGGAAAAACTTGGAAGGAAGACGAGACATTTCACCAATACGTTCACAACAAAATAATATTGAGAAATAAAGTACCGATTCCCGAGTTAGAAATGGTGGGTTACATCATTGAAGGCATTCCGGATAATAATCTTAGGAACCAAGCTAGGATAAGTTTTTTTTTTTTTATTTTATTAACCCCAAAATATTCTACAATTCGTCCATAGAGGACGTTCGGCAGATTATAGTAGCACGAAAAGTAAATATAGCACGTAGATATTTTCTCAGTAGAAAATATCTTTGTAATGATCACAACTTAAGTCTTGAAGAGGAGGTCCTTTGGGTGTTTTCTGGATAGTCTTCTAGGCAGGTTTGTCAGGTACAGCCTTTTTGCTGAATCACTAGGATGTTTCTCCAATTTAATTTTGTATCTGTTACACAGACGTTTTATTTTTATTTCAATGGAGTTTATTTGGATGTCTTTTCGTATTTCTTCATTTCTCACATACCATGGTGCGATAACAATGGTTCTTAGGATAATGGATTGAAGTGCTTCTATTTTGGCTTAGTTAGTGGCAGTCATTTCCTATATTTCGATTGCATATGTCCACATCGGTTTGATTAATGACTTGTATATTAGCAGCGTGTTTTTAATATTTAATTTCGATTTTTTGCTCGTGAGCCAGTACATATTGCGTCTTACCAAGCGGATTTGTTCTATTTTGGCTTTTATATGTTGCTTCCAAGTTAGCTTTGAATCTAGGTGTATACCTAGATATTTTACCGTTTTTGTTTGAGGAATAGTGATCCGATCCAAAGTTACTGAAGAGACAGTACCTTTTCTTAGTGTGAATTTTATATGTTTGTATTTGTCTGCATTTGCAATTATTTTCCATGTTTTTAACCAATGTTCTATCTTTATGAGGTGTTGCTGGAGCGTAGTATGTGCTGCTACAGGGTCGTTGTATACAGCTATAATAGCCATGTCGTCCTCGAATGTAAATATCTCTGTCTCTGGCAAAGCAGAGATGTCTGTTTAAAAAATAAAAAAAAACGAAGATGAATAAAACATACTTGACAAAAATAAAAATAAAAAAAAAATAGAAAAAAAAAATAATAAAACCGACAAGACTTGAACTTACGACAAAAAAACTACGAGCCTGTGCCTTTACCCGCTCGACTACCACCGCTTATGACAATACATGAAATGGAGAGTTATATATACGCCCTGAAATATTTATTCAAATTTCGTCGGCCAATATCTCGAAAAGGGTTAAGCATTGGACAGAGTTATATAGATAGCCTTGTAGTACTAATCAACATTTACAAGTGTGCAAAGTTTCAAAGGAATACTCGAGATACACTTGAGGTCTTCTCCTTGTTAGTCCTCAGTCGTTGCTATAGAAATCCCGTGTAAACGCGAGTTTCTTCTTTAGCCAGTCATACTCGTTACTATAGCAACCTCGCGTAGACGTGATTTTCTTGTTTAATTATCATATTCATTACCATAGAGGGCCGCGTAAACTCATTCGTTGCTATAGAACCCCGCGTAAAGGCGAGCTTCTTATTTATAATCATATTCGTTGTGATAAAAAATTCGCGAGAACGTGTTTTATTTACGCGACCACACTCGTTACTATAGAAACCTTCGTTTGAGTGTGAAGTTCATTTACTTATTTTTGTTTTGTTTTGTTTTTTATTAACTCCATACATCATTACAATTTGTCCGAAGACATTTGGTAAATTGTTATATAAGGAAAAAAGGTAGCATGTGGACGATCTCCCTAATGAGATATCGTCGCTATTATTTTTATTACATCTTGTTTAGGTTTTTACAAGGTCTCCTGGATGGATTCTTTTCAGCCTTCTAGGAATATATTGGTTGTAGTTATCTTTTGCTAGTTGGTTTATGTGGGTATCAATTCTCTTTTTGTAACTGCAGGTTGACTTGGCTATTTCTTCTTCTATCGTAGAGATGTTTAAGTCCTTCCTTATCTCGTCGTTACGGACGTACCATGGAGCGTTTACGATTGTGCGTAGGGTTATAGATTGTTGTGCCTCAAGCTTGACAATGTGACTTTTTGCTGCTATACCCCATAACGGTATTCCATATGTCCAAATTGGTTTTATTATTGTTTTATAAATTAGTAATTTGTTCTGTATGCTAAGTTTCGATTTTTTGTTAGTTAGCCAGGCCATTTGTCTCCTTTTTAAGCGGATTTGTTCGATTTTGGCAGTTATATGTTTTTTCCATGTTAGTTTGGAATCTAAATGAAGTCCTAAATATTTGACTGTTGATACTTGTGGAACTACATTATTGAATAGTTGTAGATTCGGTATTATGCCTTTCCTCAGAGTAAACGTAATGTGTTTACACTTGGTGGTGTTTACCTTGATATTCCTATTGATCAGCCATTCTTCAAGAGAGTTGATTTGTTTTTGTAACAGTTGAATTGCTTGTTGTGGGTCTTCGTTTACGGTAAGCATTGCTGTGTCGTCTGCAAATGTTAAAACCGTACAGTTGGCGTTGATTGGTATGTCTGCCGTATAGAGAGTGTAAAGGATTGGTCCAAGGACACTTCCCTGCGGAACCCCAGCTTTGATTAACTTGATGTTCGAGTGAGAGTCTTTTATTTTTACGTAAAATGTTCTTTCAGAGAGGTAAGATCCTAGAAGTTTGTAGTACGAGTATGGAAAGTGTTTGTTGATTGTTTGCAGTAATCCTTGATGCCACACCTTATCAAAGGCTTTTTTTACGTCTATGAAGACGGCGGAACAGTACTCCTTATTTTCTAAAGCTGTTATTATCGTATTAGTTAGTCTGTGTACTTGTTCAACAGTAGAGTGTTTATTTCGGAAACCAAATTGATGTTCAGGAATCAGGTGTTTGTCAGAGATTATTCTTTTCATTCTCTTGTAAATTATTTTTTCCAGCAGTTTGGATAGTAATGGTAAGAGCGATATCGGTCTGTAAGAATTAGCATCATGCGGATCTTTATTTGGTTTAGGGAGCATAATAATTTCCGCGAGTTTCCAGGTACTAGGGAAGTACTGGAGTCGTAATACAGCGTTGAATAATATTGTGAGCATCCTAATTGCTTTAGGTGGTAATTCTTTTAGTATTCTGCCATTTATTAGATCGTAACCTGGGGCCTTTCTTATTTTGATTTCTGATATTAGCATTTTAATTTCTTTGGCTGTTGTGCTATTAATGTTTCCATCAGATTTTGTTTTGCTTCCGAGGTCGTTTGCGTTAGTATCTGCATATGTTTGTGTATTGAAGTTGTGTGCTGTGAATGTGTTTTCTAAGTTCGTTGCAAAGGTTTCCGCTTGTTCTTCTGTGCTTTTCGCCCATGAGCCATTAAGATTTCGTATAGCTGGTATAGATTTTATTGGTCTTTTGAATCTTTTTGCTGTTTTCCAAAGAGAGTAATTGATATCTTCGTGTGGTGAAAGTGATGTCAGGTATCTTTCGAATTCAGCATTGTTATAATCCTGTATGCTATTCTTTACATCTTTGGTTACCTTGTTTAATAGTCTTTTATTACTCCTTGTTTTATGTTTTTGCCACGTAGCTTTAACTTGCCTTTTTACTTTTATTTTTTGCAAAATAATGCTAGGATACGTCAGAATTTTTTTAGGTAGAAAGTTTTGAGGTGTGGATGCCCACGCTGCTTCTTGTATAGCATCTGTTAAATTATTGACTGCTTTTTCTATTTGTAACGGGGTCTTGAGCGGAATATTACAGTTTAATTTGGAATCTAAAATTTGTTTGAAGTTCATCCAGTTTGTACTACTATTGCACAGAGTTGGTGATTTTTTATATAGGATAGGTTCTTTTTGGTATGTGATTATTATAGGTGAATGGTCGGAGCTGAGTTCGAGAGATGATTCTATTTTAAAGTGGGCTAGGTTAAAGCCTTTTAGAACGCCGAAATCTAATAAGTCGGGAGTTTTGCTATAAGCTGAGGGCCAGTAGGTTGGTTCGCCTGTCGTAAGGATGTCTAGGTTTGTGTTGGTGATGTATGAGTCTAAGGTTTTACCTCGTGGTGAAATTGTTTTTGATCCCCAATTTGGATGCTTGGCGTTGAAGTCCCCAGATACTATAAATTTATTACCTAATTCCTTAAAGAAGTTGTTCCATTGGTCGTTTGTAATTTTGTATTTTGGCGGTGCATAAATAGCCGAGAGCCTAATTGAATTATACTGAATTTTTAAGGTAATTGTGGTTGCTTGAAGGTAATCGTGAGCTGTTTTGTTGTGCAGATGGTGTTTTATTTCGTTCCTGATAATTATGGCCGTTCCACCATGCGCTTTACCTGAAGGATGTTTTGTGTCATACGTGGTGTAGTATGGAATATTTATAAAGTTTTTGTCTGTGAGATGAGTTTCCGATACGAGTAGGATGTCTATGTTGTGCGTGTATATGAATGCTTTTGTTTCTAGGATTCGTCGTTGTAATCCGTTGCTGTTCCAAACCGCTATTTTTATTTGTTTATCCATTATTTGTTATTAAGAAGCGTTTTTGTTAACAGTTGTAACATTGCTGTTATTTGTTGCGTTTGTTGTTTTAATAGAGAATTTTGCTCCATTATCATTGTCGTTATAATTTCGGTATTCTTGATTGATTGCTTTAATAGTTCTTTTATGTCCGATGTCTCTTCAGTGTTTATGTCAGAGTTTATGTCTTTTGAATTCGTACATGTTCGTTTGGTAACATCAGCGTAGCTTCTTATTGTATTAAAATGATTGTCCTTGTAAGCTTCGTCTAAAATAGGATTTTCCAACACTTTTTTTCTTAGCGTGGGAAACAATTTTTGTTGTAATAGTTTCCTCGTTTGACATCCTTTATAATTCGCTGGATGATTACCGTTGCAGTTTACACATATGACTTTATCTATTTTTCCTACTTGAGGACAGTGTGTCGTTAAATGTTTTTGTGCACATTTGACACAGGCAGGATTTCTGTTGCAGTAGTTTTTTGTGTGACCATACGCTTGGCATCGTGTGCACTGTGGAATAACTCTTTTAGTTTTAGGTGGTTCGATTTTAATTATCGTATTTAACAGGTTATTAATCTCATATATATTTTTGTTATTGTCCTGAGGAGCCAGTTCGATAAAAAATAAAGGTAGCGGCTGTTTGGTATCAAATTTTATTATGTTGTTGATTGATCTTACTTTGTGGCCTAGTTTGTCTAATTCGTTTATTATCTTTACCGTATTTGACTTTGGATGAAGTCCTCGAATTACGATTTTGTAACTCTTCTCATTTTTTTCTTGATACGTATGGTATCCCGCGTTTTTATTTTTTAATGCACTTATTACTTTTCTGAACGTGTCTGGTGTGGAGGTTTGTACTTTAACTTGGTTGTCCTTAAGCTGTTTTATTATATAATTATTTCGTCCAGCTGTTTCGTCCAGTAACTCAAGCAGAGGGTCGATAACTTCTGCTTCAATGTATATCGGTGGTGGCTTTACTGATTTTGTTTCTTCCTGTTTCTCAGTATTATTTTGTGTTTCTGTTGAATCTTCAAGTAGATTGAACAAGTTGCTTATGGGTATCTCCTGTAGCCATTTAGTTGGTGTTGGTGCGGAAGAGATGTTGTTGTTGTTATTAACTTCGCTTATTTTGCGTTTTTTAAAATCTTTTAACTTTGTAGATTTAGCGGGAATCCATTCTTGCACGTCTTCTGAGTCTGTATCCATCTCGCTGTCCATACGCAAGTCTCTATTGTCTATTTTGATTTTTCTCCTTTCTGTATTGGCAAGGTTAGAGTATTGTTTTGTTTCCTTCGACGGTTGATCCTTTTCAGTGATATCTCCTGTTTGAATTTTGTATCGATTTCCGTTATTAATTAATTTATTTGGTAGGAATGTTCCATGGTCTAAATTCTTTGCCATAGGCTTGGACACGCGGTTACCCGCGTGGGTGCAGTATTACCTCGCTAGGACACTGGTCACTTCACCCTTGTATCCGCGATGTAAATCTGACGTACGTTACTTTGTAACTCAACGTATGTGACGTTTAAAGATTTGTATTCTCGGGAGCAGTAGATAAACACGTCCGTATTTACTAACGTCTATCCGTGGAATGTCATTTACTTATAGTTGGTTGGACAGAGAGGGGAGCGGTAGTCGCGTCGATCGTGGTCGTTTCGTCTTAAAAAAAGGACGATCGTATCATCAGCTGCTCGCGTACTAGCATGCGCTTTAAAGAAATAACGTGACGTCATCGCACTTGGCGACCCGTCTTGAACACCGAGCGACTACTATACACGCGGTGTTACAGCACGCCGCGTAAGAATCCACGCATCGAAATAACAGTCCAGATCTCCGAAGATCTCGCATGCTTTTCCATAAATAACGATCGAATAAACAACCCTCGTTCATACTGGAATTAATAAAATGTTTTAAAAATAAACACGCTTTGTTGAAGCGTGAATATATAACGCGTTTTGAGACATTAATCTAGAAGAAAATTTAATTTCCGCGGAAGCAAGCGTGCGTGGCGATAAACTCGATACATTGATACGCGAATACGAGAGTTTGTATGAAACTTTCGACGAGGAGGAAAGAGATCTTGGGGAATTAAACGATTTCGACGAATTGCAGGATAAATATTTCGCAATAATGTCAAAAATAAAGAGGAATACTAATGCTAACCCGATTGCGTCGAACCCGAACGTGACTTCGTCATGCGCGACTCCGGCTGAGATCCCACGCCTAGTCACACTATCGCGTATCCATATACCGAAGTTCGACGGGAACTTATAAAATTGGATTGCATATATGGACGGATTTACAACACTGGTCGGTTCGCGAACGGACATAAGCGAACTTGAAAAGTTAGATTATCTAAAAGAATCGTTGCTAGGCTTACTTCGAGAAATAATCTCTCAATATTCTTTGAAGGAGGGCAGTTATAAGCTTGCATGGGAGGCTCTCTTAGGGACGTATGACCGCAAGAGATTGTTGTTGTCGCAACATATTGACGCGTTATTAGCGACGCAGAGATCGGAAAATGATGATGTGAAAGGTATTACGCGGTTATTAAGCGACACCCGCGCACGCATCCAAACCATAACTTCCCTCGATTTAACGCCGCTCACCGTCATAACCTGCGTGATAGAAAACGCGATACCAAAGGAATACAGAAACGAATGGGACAAACGCCTTGATCCCGATGTATTTCCGACTATAGATAAAGTATGTAACTTCTTAAATGAGATTCTTCTGCGCAAGGTGGCTTCAAAAAGGACGTCCCCATGTTCGGAACGCATCTTGAAACAAAGAGAGCATGACGCGAAATTAACTAGGCAAACGCGAAGGCAATCGCCATCGAAATCGCAAAAACGAGCGCTACGCGTGCGTGCCTTTTTTACTACGAAGCATCCCGTTTGCATTTTGTGCAGAAAAACCGGTCATCCAATACTTGAATGTGGCCAGTGCAAACAACTTTCGAGGTTTGTGCGATAGGGTGTAGTCAAGAAGCACAAACTTTATAAAAATTGTCTACGCAAACATCCAGGCCAATGTTCGGCACCGCGTTGTCAAACGTGCGATTATTTCCATCATGTATCACTACATAAGCAGGGAATTCAGGTCGACTCGTTCAATTCTAAGCCATTGGAACCGGCAAAGGAAGAAAGAACCGCGACAACCTCTAGTTAAAGTACATTGTGACTCACCCCGGCATTACACGCGAATCCTCGAATCGTGCCTTTCCAATTGTTAATGAGCGCAATCTGAAAAGTCCAAAGGGGGGATGGAACATGGGTGTCGTGTCGAGCGTTATTGGATAGGTGTGCGGCGGCACACGTTATAACCGAAAGGGTCGCGCGAAGATTAGGCGTGCCATTCGAAAATTGTTCCATTACGATCAGCGAGATTAATGACACATGTACGCGTTCGACGGGCATTATACGAGTAACCATCCGGTCAAAGATTAATAATTATAATCGGAATTTGTCGTTAGTAGTCGTTCCGAAGTCGTTACCAAGTCATTTTGACTGGTCTTGGTAGAAGTAGCATTGTTTTTTTTTCCGGTAGTTCTAGTGTTAAAAATGTTGTTATTATAAATAAATTATGATATTTTTAAAAATTGGCACCATGTAGATGTATTTCGATACCCTTATATTCATTTTATCTGATAATATAAAAAAAAACAATTCTTTTGTTTTTACGATTATAAATGACCAGTCATTTTGACTGGTTTTGGTAGAAGTAGCATTGTTTTTTTTCCGGTAGTTCTAGTGTTAAACATCATCTGAAACGAGTCTTCTGTTTACCTTTGAAGAGCTGACTACTCTTATAGTCGAGATTGAAGCGATTTTAAATTCGCGACCTCTTTGCCCCATTTCGACGCATTCAAATGACGCCATGGCATTAACACCTGCTCATTTTTTAGTAGGTCGACCACTAGGTAGGCTACCTGAGGATAGTTACACCGGAATTCCGATCAATAGATTGTCGTCCTAGAAAATCATCACGAAGGTATGACAAGATTTCTAAAGGCGATGGCACCTCGAATATCTTCATGAGCTGCAGAAACGACAGAAGTAGATCAACTCGAAGGATGAGATCGCAAAGGATGCGATCGTCATTCTCATTGAAAAGGGCTAACCCTGCATGAGATGACAACTAGGACGTGTTGTTGACGTTTATCCTGGAGATGACACCATCGTTAGAGTCGTTTCGGTTAAAACCGCCCACGGAATAGTCAAGCGCAATGCGACAACTGTCTGTCCTTTGCCATTTAATTCATAGGCACTACAAGGCAATTGCGATCTAGTCGCCGATGACTTAATAGTAGATTGTTGATTAATATCAACAATCGCTGGTGGCCGCAACAAATACCATTGCGACCCAATCACCAATTAATGCAACAAATATAGTTGCTAGCAAGTCGCCACAATCATCAGCTTTACTATTTAATCGCGACCAAGTCGCCGAAGCAACCTCCTTAAATTCATAGTTTATAAATTCCATATTTGTAAGTTAAGGAAATATCATACTAATTCATACTTATGTTTTAGTAACCTAAACACATCGTACTCGAGGATAGTATACCGGGTTCCAGATGGACATTTATCTTAGACAGGACTCAGCACCAGTAATTACAGAAAGATCGCCCAAAGGAATAAGCTAGCGCGATGCGACTATTTATCCGATAGCAATTATTTTAAGGCAATCTGAGACATGTTATTAACCTTCTATTCATATCAGCTAAAGTAGCTGACTTTTATTCTTGTACGTACAAGACTAATTTCTTCGCCTGGCCAGCGAACTTAGGATTACTTTGAGCGACCCTCGTTCGAACTTCTTATGAAATGAACATATAAGGGAAATCACACCTCACTAGTAAACGCATGTTTCTGATCACTACGCTCTCAACGAGGGGAGTATGTACGGTCGAAAACGACCTTATAGGATTTAATTTACGCTTCAAAGAATACGCGTAAGCGTCACGAGAATTTTCCCAAACACCTATACCCCCACCTGAGCGCTGCGTAACCAAGCCCCCCCTCTTCTGGGACCATTCTCCGTGGCGATCGGTTATTCTGATCCTGGACGCCCACTTGAGCAGTCGGAAAAGAACTCGAAAGCGATATATTTATTACGAGAGCGATAAATATTTTACTACACAAGATACATCATCCCACACAAAAACACCACAAGAAAGCTAAGTAGCACATTGTAATACATTTTAGCAATAGACCTTAATGGTCCCAAGCTTCATATTAACATCATAATACCACCTGTATTATATTAAATATCATCAAGGGGCTTTTATGCCGAGAGGCTTTTCCCCTTCGAGCCAATAAAAAAACTTCGTTTTCTGTTTGGCTTAATCGAGTGCTTTATTTATTTTCTAATTGTTAATTTTCACCTCTACAGCTAATTATTATCTAATTGCGAGAGGACTCCATGTTGGAGAAATTTGGTCACATACACACTCGAACATTCTTCGAGAATAAATAAATGAATGTTCGAGAGTGATTGGGAAGGTTTGAGAGCGATAAAAGAGTATAAAAGGGAAGCGTTTAGTTTTAGTTTAGTTCAGTTGAGTTTCATTTATGTTTTATTTTAGTAGCTTTATATCTGCAGTCTTAATAAAACTTTGCTTACAATTACTCCTCACTAATTATTTTACTAATCCAATAATAATACCATCTTACAATATTAAACACATATTTGTCATATATCCAATACGTGGCATCTTATGCAGAGCGGCTAAAGTTGTCTATAGTATGTCAATGACATTTTATGCAGAACGACTATAGTCACCCGTAGTAACGAAAGGGTTAGTATCGATCGAAACGTCACAGTCTAAAATTTCTTCCACATTATCCGCCGTGAGATTATCAGTTTCATTGCAATCTTCTTCATTCTCGATTTCATCATACTGTTATGCCCTAACGGTTCTACGAGCTGTATACAGTGTAAGAATGCTTGTTTGTATTGCGATAGGGTCTCGCTCCTTTGATCTGGGTGCTATCGGCGGCACTAGACAAATGGAGAATGTTTCTTTATATTGCGATAGGGTCTTGTCCCTATGACCTGAACACTATCGGCAATCCTAAACAAATAAGGAATGCTGCTTTGTATTCGAAGGACCAGATAACTTATAAGCAGCGAGCTCATCAGTTTTCACTCACTCTGTTCTCGATTTCCGATCTGTTCAGACGTCTTATTATAGAGAAAATACATGTGTTCTTAAACTTTGTAATTCGACTTAGAAATTGTTAATCCTTTCACTGATCCTTAAATAATATAACGTATCTCAAAGACGAGTGCGTTCTCCGGCATAACAATACGTTTGCTCGAAAAAAGTCTCTGGTTCTTCCTCTTCATTGATTTCTTGTGATGGAACTTGTGAATTATCACAGCTACCACTACAATTCTTGTATATAACGAAGCATTTTAACCAAGCCTTTCTGCATTCACAGACTTTCTGACATCCCTTTTTGCATTTGTAATAAATACGTTACATACGTTCGATTGAACTATACATCCAATGGCATTATCGTATTTGATGGATATCTGGAAGATGTAGCAAACCTTAGTACAAGATATGCGGAGTGATCCCGACGATCACAAAAAACTGTTTCAGTAGACATATTTTTTGACGAGACAATGATCCCAACTGTGTTTAAGATTATATAAAAACATACCAGTGTAGAGAACTTAGGTTGTTGTGTGTTGAAAATCTTCGTCAGCTGTTAGAGGGAGATGATGGTGCTGCAGAAGCGAGCAGGCTTTTCCTATTGTAAACTAATAAAGAACATTGTTTTCTAACGGCTCAACCAGACATTTTCATTTATTGTCTAACCCTTAATTTTCTTTCACAGCTATTTTATAATTGTGAAAATACTTCATGTTGGAGAAATCTTCGCACAGTAATGCCGGAGAACGTTCTCGTTTATCGAGATACGTAATATTATTTTAAGGATAGGTGAAAGAATTAACACTTTTCAAATTAAAGAATAAAAGTTTAAGAATATATGTATTTCTTTTATAATGGTATGTCTTAATAGTTTGGAAATCGATAGTAGAGTGAATAAAAAATAAATGTAATGTTGAGCTCACTGTCTATCACTTGCTTTGTCCTCGAATTCCCAGAAGCATTCTTTTATAATCTATATATAGTTCAAAGAATCATGATGATATAACAGCATTGTATCGTGCAAAGATTTCTTCAACATGGAGTCCTCTCGCAATTAGAAATATAATAGCTGTGGAATAAAATTAAGGGTTAAAATGCAAATAAAACACATGGTTGAGCTAACAGAATACAAAGTTCCTTTATTCGCATATAAGCGCAAAAGCCTTTCGGCATAACAACACTTTGATGATGGTACTTCGGCAACTTGATTGCAATTATAATACATAAGGTACTTATCTCGATTGTTCGCCTTTACGTAAGACAAGCGCCTTTGTTCGCTGATATAGATAGCTCTCTAGTATTCTTTTTCGTCTGACCTGGTGGACATCTGGTAAAAAAATGAACAGATCACCTCTTAAAATGGTCCCGACAGAGGGACTTACAATTAGTAACGCAGCGCTGCGGGTACTCCCGTACATACTCCCCCCCCCACCCCGTTGAGAGTGTAAGGATCTAAATTATCTATTTACTTAGGAGCGAGGTGTGATTTCCTGATTACATAAATCTCGCAAAAGAGTTCGAATAAGTGTCGCTAACGGAGTGCTAAGTTTATTGGCCAGGCGAGGTTATTAGTCTTGTACGTACAAGGATAGGTGTTGGCTATTTTAATTGATATGATAAAATATATTAGGTGTTGGAATTAACTCGTAGCGTTATACTAAAGATGACATGAGTTTTAAAGTATTCTGTTTTCACCTTCAGAAACAAATTTATCGTAAACCAGCTCTAACAAGGTTTTATTTTTACGACAAATATTATGTTTTAATTGTTAATAACATCATGTTACTATTATTTAAATATGTTGAGGTTTATCCCAAATAAAGTGTTTTTGCGGGAATGGCACAAAAGAAACAGTTTTTTACATCGTATTGTTACTAGTGATGAAAAGTGGATACATTATGACAATCCTAAGCGTAGAAAATCATGGGTTAAGCCCGGACAACCATCATCATTAGTGGCAAAACGCAATATTCATGGATCTAAGCTCCTCCTTTGTATTTGGTGGGATCAACAAGGTGTAGTTTATTATGAATTGTTAAAACCCAATGAAACCATCACTGGGGATCGCTACCGGTTACAATTGATGCGTTTGAGTCGTACATTGAAGGAAAAACGGCCGGAATGGAGCAAAAGGCACGATAAAGTTATTTTACTGCACGACAATGCTCGACCTCACGTGGCGAAACCAGTGAAAACATATCTGGAAACATTGAAATGAGAAGTCTTAACCCACCCGCTGTATTCTCCGGAATACTCTTGCCCCTTCGGATTACCACCTGTTTCGATCAATGGCTCATGGTTTATCAGGGGAAAATTAACATCTTAGGAGGATTGCCAAATTGGCATTTTTTTCGACGGGGTATTCGACAGTTACTTGAAAAATGGGAAAAAGTAGTGGCAAGCGATGGGTAGTATTTTCAATAATGTAATTTTTTACTTTCATTTCAAATAAATCGTTATTTTTTAATAAAAAAACGCTACGAATTAAATTCAACACCTAATAAATTATTTTTTTAGTTGTCTTTACCGTATTATACATGTGTAATTTACCCGTTACATATTTCTTTAGATTGTATGATTTAACTATTATCGTAATTAAAATTATTATTATTGCAATTAATATCGTATTAGATTCCATAATATATCTCGAATAAATTTTAAGAAATAGAAATAATGTAATTAGTTTAAGAACGGCAATAAAAAAAATGGGTCACGTGTCACTAAAGTCCAGCAGATTAAGTCGTGGTCATAATAAATTTACATAAATTAGACGCAGCTCTTTCTTCATCAAATAGTTTTGGACAAGAGTCGTATAAGATTTTTTTTTTTCCCACCTATCCGGCAGTTTATGAATGCCACACCAAAAAGAAAGTTATACTTTTGAAGCAAACCAGTTGTCGAGCCATTTTTGTTTATTTTTATACGAATTGAAGCGCTGTTCATTGTAGCGTTTCTATTGATGCGAATAGCTTTATTAAGCCGCTCTTACGACTACGATATTTAAAGGATTATTTTATATGCGGGGTCTTATATGGAGTATGGGTTATATATAATTACTCATGTATATGTAGATGTATGTCAATTATTCGTGAATTAAACAATTCTAATAACTAACTATTTTCAATGCTTTCCTTTTATCGATCGACTATCTATTTGAAAGTATAAAATCTATAAAAATAAATAGGAAATTATGAAACTAATACGTAAGATTCCTTTTTTAAGTCTTAGATCGAATTAAAAAAATTTGTTAATAATTAATCGAAGCTTTTTGTTTATTATCGTC
>JACGTP010000147.1:65276-98934 GCA_023678845.1 Mischocyttarus mexicanus | reverse complement strand
TATAAAATCTATAAAAATAAATAGGAAATTATGAAACTAATACGTAAGATTCCTTTTTTAAGTCTTAGATCGAATTAAAAAAATTTGTTAATAATTAATCGAAGCTTTTTGTTTATTATCGTCATTAGTTTATCGTATAGCATTGAAACTTAACTCGAGTTAATCGATAAATAAAAACATTACGAAGTAAATAATTAGTTCATATAATAAATAACATTAATTTATTATTGTATTTGGGAGAAATGAAATGAAAATATTCTTTAGCCAAAGTTTTCATCCACGGTATTGAATAAAATGAAATAAATCGGCAAATAAAATGATTATACTTAAAATATATTCATAATAAAAATACAACTAATTAGAGAATCATCGAACAAAAGTTGTCAAAATTCTGAAAACAGTTTTTTTCTTACATATTGTTTTCCAGTATTGCAAAGATATTTTATTATGAAGAGAAACAGAGGCCACCATTGCGTTTTTTTCGTTCCGGTATATCAAAATAAAAAAAAATTATCTTTTTAGAAAGTTAAAAGTCTAGTTAGAAAGTTATATAAAAGTTAGAAGTTTATTGTTAGTTGTTTAGAAGTCGTAATATCGAATTTCTTAAACGCTTTTTCATTTTGAAATCGCCTGGTCGAGTTTGCAACGCAGTTATCGTCCCCTCCCGCCATCACACACGACAGTGCTTGACTCTTTTTCGCCTAGGTAGTAAGACTGACATAAATTTTGTTCATGAAGATAAAGTCATTTTTAATAAATATTCTACACGTTAAAAGTAAACGGTTACCACTATAGATCACTAAGAACAAAATGGCTTTACCTTTAATATAGACCTTGTTAACATAAGCAGCCTTTAAAGCTAAGTCGCTCACGATCTATGTACGCTCACGCTCACGAGACATAACAAATTCTTACTTAAAAGTTGCGTTTAACCAAGACCTTACTATATTTCATAATCCTGCAAACCATTATTGTCTAATAAATTACGAACCGCCTTATTCTACAATAAAAAATACACGTATAATTTTCATTGTACTTTTCTAAACATTTTATCTTCTGCTTTGATCTAATATTACTGTAAAGTTATAAAATGAATAAATCAAAGGAAATAGCTGTAATAAGTCTTTATTCGCCCACTTTTTAAAAACAAATCAACATAAGTCCTTAATTTTAAACTATTTGGAAATTAAAAAAGAAAAAATATAAAATTACATAACCACTCTTCCAGGTAAAGTGGATATAATCCAACGTCAAAGAAGAAAACCATAATAAAATAAAAAAATAACTTAACTAATCTTGTAAGAAATCTATGAAATTTCAATATACATAGTATTAGAGTATCATAATTTACTAAATTATGAATGATTTTTACACACACAAAAGTTATACAATAAAAACAAATACAAGCTAACAATAATATACCATATTTTATCTGTTGATAAATCTTAATAAAACAGTTTCGGTAGTTGTCGTCGTTATTCCGAATACTAAACCAATGTCTTCAATATTTTTAGGATTATCCATTTTAACAATAAATTTTCTAAGGACTGCAGCAATTATTACTTTCATCATATACATAGCCAACTTCTGACCTATAAAAACAAGCAAAATAAATTGCAAATATATTATAGTGAAAATTTGTCTATTATTCCTTTTCCACGTTATATATTAAAATATACTATTACCTATGCAATTTCTCCGTCCATAGCTGAACGATTTAAAACAAGTAGAGTTATGATGTTTTCCTGATAGAAACCTATCGGGAGTACTGTTACTTCCTTTATTCAAAAGAATAAATAATATAGAATTAAAAATTTTTTTTTTATTATTATTAAAGAACATACAATCAATTCTCAACAAGAATTATAAGTATTTTAGGCTGGCGTGATTCTATAACATGAAATGTAAATAAATAATACATACATTGGTAAATCTAAATACATTTAAGTCAAGTAATATTAGTATTGTTGGATTGAACGTTAAGGTTCTCTCGTATTCAAAACTTATTCTAGCACTTTCTAGAATCCCTATATGAGATTATAATCAAACTGTGTAAACATACAGCCGCCTAATCTTTATTTACATAGGCGCTTGGACGCAGTTGCATTTCTTTCTTTTAGCTCTCTTCCTTAAGAACCTTGCTAGCGTAAAGACGTCTCTGCCTCAGCTCTGATATAATAAAATAATATAAAAAGTGTTTCTTATTTCTATAAACTTGTAAGCTACTATTCCCATTTCCCAACAAGTATGTTTTAAATCATCCAAATCTATTTTTAAGATCAGAAGGGTAGAACCTTTTTAGTCTTCGTACTAGGTCATTAGTTTCCAGTAAGTTTTTTGCTAGAGTGTTGAGATGTTTGGCTAAACGGGAATTGTAGCGTTCACTGAAGTTTGCAATTTCTTCTTTTATCGTCGATATTCCTAGATCTTCATGAATTCTTTCGTTTGTTACGTACCATGGGGCATTGCAAATGTTCCGTAAAGTTTTTGATTGGAACCTTTGTAAAATTTCTATATTTGAGTTACTCGCAGTTCCCCATAGTTGAATTCCATATGTCCATATGGGTTTAAGAATAACTTTATAAATAGCAAGCTTCTTTTCCAGCTCTAACTTTGATGATCTACCAAGGAGCCAATAAATTTTTCTTATTCTTTCCTTCATGTGTTTTATTTTGGTTTTAATGTGTTGTTTCCACGTTAGCCTTTTGTCCAGAATAATACCTAGATATTTGATCGAGTCCCTAATAGGAATATTTACCCCGTTGATGGCTACAGGGGGACATGTGCCTCTGCGCAAAGTGAAGGTTACATGAGCTGATTTGCTTTCGTTTATATTGATTCTCCATTTTTGACACCATTTTTCCAGTGAGTGTAGATGACGTTGGAGAGTATCAGTTGCGTTCTGGGGATCACTATCAGAAGCCAGTAAAGCTGTATCGTCTGCAAATGTAGCAGTAGTTACCTCTTCTGAGGTAGGTAAATCTGCCGTGTAAATTGCGTACAGTAAGGGCCCAAGAACGCTGCCTTGTGGAACACCAGACAAGATTGGATAAGCTGAGGTGAAGTGGTTTTGATATTTAACAAGGAATTTTCTATCTGTTAGGTAGGATTTGAGGATTAGGTAGAAGGGATATGGTAATATTTTTTTGAGTTTAGAAAGTAGACCTGTGTGCCAAACTTTGTCGAATGCTTGTCTTATGTCCAGGAAAACAGCGGAGCACTATTTTTTCTGTTCAAGATCTTGTGACAGTTGACGAGTGATTCTATGGACCTGCTCAATTGTTGAATGATATTTCCGAAACCCGAACACATGATCAGGCAAAGTAGGGACTTCCAGGGACTTAAGTAGACGATTAGAGAGCATTTTTTCGAAGAGCTTAGACAGAGTGAATAGGAGACTAATTGGCCGATATGACGTAACTTCATGTGGTGGTTTACCTGGCTTGTGGATTGGTGTAATCACTGCCACTTTCCATGATGTAGGATAGTAACCTAGGCGTAAGATGGCGTTGAATAGCGAGGTAATCCACGCGATTCCTTTCTTTGGTAATTCTTTTATTACCTTTCCGTTGATTAAGTCAAGACCAGGAGCTTTTTTCGGATTGACGTGAGCTGCAATTGTTTCCCTGACTTCCATTGAGGTGAACGGTTTTATCTGTGGAGATAGTTGAAATGGCGAATTTATAACCGTCCAGATGTCTTCGTCTTCCGTAAGTGCCGATGATGGATATGGTGTGAATACGTTCGTCAAGTGGGAGGCGAAGAGATTGGCTTTATCTATTGGTCTTCTAACCCATTCACCTTGGGACTGACGGATAGGTGGGATTTCTTGAGTTGGTCGAGTAAAACGCTTAGTTGCCTTCCAAAGTGAATAGTTAGAGTCTGCGGTGGGAGTCAAGTTCCGAAGGTAGCTTTGAAAGCCTTCATTTTTAAAGTTCTGAAGTATTTTTTTTAATTCTCTAGTAGCTTTATTTAGTTTGCGTTTGTCCTCAGGAGATTGACTATTGTGCCAGATTCTACGCAGTTTACGTTTTTCCGCAATTTTATTTATAATATTTGAAGGATAGTCATGGCCAGACTTGTAATCCAACAAAGGTGTAGAGTTTCTAACTGCATCTATTATATTATGCGTTAGATGATTAACAGCGTAATCTATATCTTCAGTTGTTTTTAGTGGTGAAGATACTGTAGTGATGTTGTTGAATGTTTCCCGAAAGAAATCCCAATTAGTTAGTTTATTGCATATGGAGATTGGAGGGTTATTTTCAATGATGGTTGTGTTAATTGTGGCTATAATTAGAGAATGATCGGAAGAGAGGTCAAATGAAGAGCAAATTTGTGAATATCTAGGAGATAAATTTTTTGCGATAAAAAAGTCAAGCAAGTCGGGGATTTTATTTACATCGGTTGGACAATAGGTAGGCTCACCTGAACTACTATGTGATAGTCTTTTAGTTTCGATACTTTTTGAGAGTGCTTTCCCTCTTGATGTTGTAATTCTGCTACCCCAGATATTATGTTTGGCATTAAGGTCACCTCCTACTAAGAATTTAGAGCCTAGGCTTTCAAAGAAAGTATCAAAGTCTTCTTTCTGAATAGTATGTCTAGGAGGGCAGTACACTGCTGAGATAGCCAATGGGCAATGCCAGTCGGACATCATGACACTTGTTGCCTGGAGATGATCTTGATTATATGGCGCAAGCTCGTAATGTCTTATGTTGGATTTGACTAAAATCGCAGTACCACCATGTGCCCTTCCACTTGGATGATTCGTGAAGTGCACCTTATAGCCAAGAATGTTAAAATAACTTTTATCCGTAAAGTGTGTCTCCGATATTAATATAATTTGTATGTCCTGTAATTTTAAAAATGCTTCCAACTCCAGTTTACGATTCATTAGGCCATTGGCGTTCCAAAGAGCAATGCGTAATGTCTTCATTATTTGTTAGTAGCTGACAGTTTATTTACAATTATCGTTAGTAATGAAATGAGATTGTTTAACTGCTCGCTTTGTCTATTTATTATATCGCTTTGTTTTTCTATGAGTTTTTCTAGTCTACTTATGGAATCCATAGAACTAGAACTATTATTGTTGTTTACGTCATTTGAATTGAATTTTGAATTTAAATTTACATTCAGGACCGAGTATCTGTTGACGGTTTCAAATGTCCCGTTTCTTTGATAAGTATTGTTGTTGCCGTCATCTATTCTTGCTCTTTTATTATTGTGAGAAGCATGCCCTCGCCTAGAAGAAGCGACCGTTTGCCATGGCGGAGAAATGACCGATGCCTGCATATCCTGGTCAAGGATATGCGAAAGGCTTAAAGCCATTCAAATATCCGAATTTGAAAATCTTCAAGGTGACAACACTTACCGTATTCACTCTCAATAACAACTCACTATATATAAACAAAAACACTCAGAGCTCGGTTTAGCACGTCTGTCTACTACGATAGCTAGAACGCGAATATACCTAATAAATATAAATTACATATAAATACATGTAAATTACAAATATCAAATTGTTTAAGGGGGGCGATACATGTAACATTTTCAAAAAATCGATTTTTTCTTTTTTGCATAAATAGTTAGAATAACATCTCAAAAATATGCCTATAAATTTTCATAATAAAATTTGCATTATTTTTTGATTTATAATTCGTTAAAGTGCTCCGCCTTAACTCAGCGCTCGAGCGCGCTTTAGTATGTATCGAAACGGAAAAAGCAGCCAAAAAAAAAGCTGCCAAGAACATCAAAAAAAAGCTTAGGAAGAAGAACGAGTTCTATGAACACATCAAATGACTACTATATGGGCCTGCAATCGTTAAATAGTTAGTAAGACCCTATAATCATAGTTTTTGTGTGTCAAGACTTTAAACGCGTTTTTCTCGAAATGACTTTTTTAAAATTGACGGGAAAGATAACTCAAAAAGTTCTTAACCGATTTTAATGAAATTTGGCACACATCTTCTCTATAGTAATAGTTCCTCGGTCTACCTTCAAAATTTTAAAAAAATTTTTTAAAACCACTACTTTTGATCCAAAAACCATCTAAAAAATAGGGTAAAAATCAGATTTTTTTTCTGATGCTTGCCAATTAATAATTTTTTTACTTTTTTGATTTTTTGCTGGTATAACTAGAAGATTAATGGTCTATGAACATACTTCAATCAATGTTTTTGATTTCTGATATCTATTACAGACGATAAAAATGCCGCTGTCTTATACCTCCCGCCGCGAAGGTCTCAGAAGATTGGTCTGTACGGTCACCATTTTAAACACAAAAAAAAAGTGTTTTTCATGTAATGGAATATATAATAAATGAATATACGTTTTGTCAAAAAGATTTACTTGTTTTTTCCCTATTTTATACGCCTCTGAAAAACGGCTGAAAATAAGGCCGTGTATCGCCCCCCTTAAGCGCTGATTGCCTACGAGTGAATAATCGTCGAATGGCGCTAGACAATCTCTCTGGGCGGTCTTCACTGCAACTACTCGTACTACGTCATCATCTCCAAGATGAATGTCCACAATCTGTCCCAATTGCCGTCTCATAAAACGTTTATTACCTTCGTGATAAATTTCCAATGTGACAAGTTGCTTACTGGAACCCGGCATATTATCCTCGAGTATGGAACGTGGCTGGTCTACGAAAGAATAAGCAGGAGTTAGTATCACGTTCTCAATCAGTTTAAAAATATGGAGTTCATTATTTGCGAATTTAACGCTTTGAGAGCTGAGTTGCCCGACGTTAAACGTGCGCCATGGACTGCCCACTCCATACGAAAAAGCCTACCATGAGCTGCGTACTTTTTTTGAAAGTTGAGTAGAATGAATTTTCATTGAAAGGTACATTAATTGTAACTGAAATGTATTATGTGGAAACCTTAAAAGCCTTAATAACCATTTCTTTCATTAAGCAACAATAACATGAACAATGTGATTGTAGTAAATTATATCTTTTAAATTGAAAATTGAATAATATAGGTTCATAGCCAAAATCGAATGGTTATGCGAAAACGCATATATTATAAGTTAGTTACGTCCTGTAACATGTTGTAATATGTGGTCTGTTTTTGGTCGGGCTGTTAAGCCTTTACCAGGGAATGACCTAAAAAATTGTGATAGCAATGACGAGTGACGAAAGCGAAAAATGATGCAGGTTGAATGGAGTTACGAATTACAACGGTTGACTGTATGTAGAGTACAAGGTCCAGATGACATTAAATTCCAAGATATCCGAGTGTAACCTATCCACCAGATAATTTATGGTTCCTGGAAGAGCGATGGAGTAGATGTAGTTTCGAGGATGTTTAAGCTACGTGATCCTTCTCTAATATCCGCCCGATGGCGTGGCGCGGAAGATGTCAAGCACTTAGTTTTTATGTTTTGTATTTAAACTTGTCGTTGGTTACAATCTAATGTTGCTTCAATTTAAGGTGGTTATTACAGTTAAATTCTTAAAGACTCGCTAATGTGAGCATAAGCTTATGTACAGTCCGACGCAATGATCTATTGGATCGTTGATGGTCATCGGTGACTAGGTCACAATTATAATATATATGGTGACAATGTAATAAATAATTGGCAAAGTAATAAATAATTAAACTTATCTCTAAGGATAAAAAACATTATTTAATATATAAATAAACGAATTTATTTAACTTTTAATTAATTTTATTATAAAACTTATTATAAATTATACACAAAATATTGCTATATTGAATTTATTCTTGAAAACATGTATCACATTTTGTAATTGCTTTTGAATGTTCATCGCAAACTGGTTTATTACATTCTTTACATGATTTTCGCGTTTTTCTCCGTTTTTTATAGACACCCTGATAACAACTATAACATGATCCTACAAAAATTTTTCATCCAGTGGAATCTGTCTCTTGAGTAGACCCGCCTGACTCACTTGATATTGTTGCTCTGCTTGTAGAATTTTTTGGTTTTCCTTAGATGCTTTTGATCGCAATACGAGTGGTGAAATTTCTCATAATTTGAATATTTTAAGATCGTACTTCAATCAATGGCATACATAATTCTTCACTTAATTGTCGTAAAAATAATCTGCGCTCGTTTGTCTTTTTTTATTATATGTTATTTTCATGATTAATTATGTAGCTTGCAAGACTGGCGACATCCAAAATATTAAAAAAAACTACAAGAGGCCATCGGTTAGACCGTCTGTGGGTTGTGTAAAGACCCAATATCTGATCCATTGTATCGAATTTTTGTTCTATTATAATATTGAACAATTTCTGGTTTCTTTTTTTTTTCTTCGCTTCTAATTGCTGTATCTGAGTGCATCTGTTGGTTTGTTAAGTGCTGATAAATTGACATTCAACATTGTCCATATATCGCGGATCGGAGCTACCTTATCTTTTTTTTTTACGTGCTTCACGTGTATTTGCATTATCGAACCAAATAAATCTTAGTATAGAACAAAATCTATTTATGCCCATAGCAGCTCGGTATAATGGATAAGAAGTTGACTTCCACATATCTGTTGAATGATCTGTATTCGAATTATTTGCACCTGACATTATGAGAATTCCCAAGAAAGCGTAGAACTCTTGAAAAGTTAAATTTTTCCACGACAATTGCTTTTTTGTAGGATTTTTCTCGTTGTATGAATTACATACATCAATTGCTTTCTTGTTGGTGTAACGAATAATTCCATTGACTATTTCAACAGTGAAAACTCTTTTGAATGTTTCACTAATCGATAAAGTCTCTCTACTTATATGTGGCCTAGATATTTGCTGAAGAATATTTCGAGTCGGAGTTTGATGTAGAATTGGTGGTGTTTTAGACCAAGCAATGTTGTCTTTAGCAGTAAATGTTGTCGTCGGTTGTGACGATTCACCACTAGTTAAAACACTTTTAGTCGATTCATAATCATCCTCGTCTCTCACGATTTTCCACTAAACACAGAAATATTATATAAAATATAAAAATATTATAATATAATCGCAATTATTTTTGAATATAAAAATATAGAAAAAAATAATAGTACCCCAGTGAACATAACATTAATATGACGTTCGATTTAGATCATGTTGATGGCGTAAAATTTTTACGTAGATATGACGAAAATCTGACGTAGAATCTTGCTGTAAAACTTATGACTTAAATCTGATGACATCAAGTTGACATTTACGTCAACTTTAGTACTTGGATGGGGGTGATCCCGCTCGAAAAACTCAACTATAAAATATAAAAAAATTATTAACCCTTGTGTTGCCATCCGGCGGGAACCATCGGCTAAGTAAATCGCCATATGGATTGGTTGGTTGGGATACCCATGTAAACCCAGTGGTAGCACAACAGTCAAATCAATTTTTATTTTTATTTTTTTTGTCAATTAAATGACGTCGAATTTATGTCATATTTATGTCAAGTGGACATCAAATGGACGTCATATATAAGTCATATTTACGTAAAAAATATTCGTCCAAAAGTGCGAAATAATGACCTAAAAATGACTCGTTTCAGAACCAATTTCTTACGTTCAAGATTATTTTTCATGACGTCAAATTGACATCATATTTATGTAAATTTATGTTTACTGGGACTTACCAGATTTTTCGCAGTACAAGACTTCTGAACGCTCTCTAATAAGTACGTAGTCCTCGTCACTATCTGAGGCATTATCCTCGACAGCGGAATCTTCTCCCAATAACTCATTCAAATATTTATTCTCCTCTCCAATCGTCAATCTGTTAAGTTATTAATTTTATAATTATACAATAAACGTTTATAAACGTATAAAGTAAATCTAGTACATACTGCTAGCATTTAGTACATACAACTGCTAACATTTATATATAAGCTTTAACATACCTTGAAAACTCAGCTGGTGATAATTTTTCCATTATTTATAACAATTTTGTCTTGACTTACACATAAACATATAAAAATTAAAACCGTTCATTACTAATTAATTTGAAAATAAATCGAGTATAAAATCCAATATTAAGTAACTATTTAACCGTATTCCAATATGTGATGTTAGCCAACCAATTTTGACATAAACCGAGCATAACTCGCAGAATTCAAAGTGACCAAAACAGGCTTAGCAATAAATCTTTTAAACTCTCGTCTTTTGAGACGTAACAAAATGCTCAGAATGAACTTCTCTACTTGAACAACTGTAGCAATTTCTACAAGAAGCATTGCAAAATACTAAAATTAAAACATAGGAAAAGCTAGGTAATTGTCTAAAAGCCTGGAATATAACAAGTTCTCAATAAAAAAATTCGACTTTTTCTGTAAAAAGGCAAGTATAAAAAGAGGTACTTATTTCTTTAAAAAAAAAATAAAATGTTAAAATTACTACTTGTGAGATTTTTTGATAAATAAGTCTACTCAATTAACCGAAGGGATTCATTTTGTTCTCATAAATAAACTGTTTCTTTTCATAGATTATTATTATAACGATACATCTGTCCAATAATATATACTATTATACTGAACATTATGATTTATAAAAAATGGATAAAACAATATACGTCTAAAAATAATAAAACGATTATTATATAACATTTTGTAGCTAAAGTAATTTCTATTTTCTAGCTGCTCTCCAAAGATTCCTTTTAACAATATCTTTAAGTAATAATAATACATTATAACAATCATAAAAAGAAACTACTAATCGCAAATAAATTACATATAGTTGTTATTCCAATTTGTATAATTTTTGAGAAAATATAATGCGAAATTATATCTATTTAACAGGAATAAACCGTACTCGAAGTGGTTTGGAAGGGATTAAAGTAATATCTGTTGCCATTTTAACGTCATCGATGTTATCGACTGGTTCCACGTAGAAATTTCGCAATATGTAAGCTACTATCAGTTTTATCTCTAACATTGCAAATTTTTGACCTATAATAAAAAATAAACGTAATTATTTCGATTTTTTTGTCACCAATACTTACGACATTTACCAATACAGTTTCTTGGACCTACGCTGAATGGAATATATGAGAAAGGATAATGTTGTTTAACATTTTCTGGTAAAAATCTATCGGGATCAAAAACATTGGGATTTGGCCAATATCTTGGATTTCTGTGTAAACTATATATGTTAACCACGCATATCGTGTCAGCTGGGACTAAATAATTATCTAAAAATTAATTTATTATTTTTTTTAATGTTAAAACCTAAATGCACTTAAAATGTAAAAATATTACGTACCAAGCTGCAAATCACTAGTCAAAGTACGAGATATAATATGAACACTAGGATATAAACGGAGTGATTCTTTTATACATCTATCCAAATACGAAAAATCTTGAAGGTCCGAGATCGTTAGTTTGTAATCATCTTCAATCATAACTTTGCTTACTTCATCTCTTACACGTTGCTATGAATAAAAATGTTGTTACTTATTCAATATAGATACTAAGATCATCTCTGGTAATTAATTCTTTAATTATTTATTGAAGTGGAAAGAATACCTGGACATCTTGGTGTTTTGCAAAGAGACTCAAAGCAAAGACCAACGCCATTGCCGTTGTGTCGTGACCCTAAACAAATTTTTCTCATAAAATATTAGTTTAGAAACTTCATTCCTGCTGCTCCTTTCAAGAAAGTACCGATTTGAACGATGGCTAGTTTTGACAGTAATGTTGAATGTTTCTTATAAGTTAAACATTGGTAAAAAGACTTAGTCTTTATAGAAAAAACTTCTTAACGCAAGAAGAGATTTTGCAATCGATTAAAACTTTGACTGCTATATTGGTCATATATGACCAGCTACGGTTTCTCCTGTGACGCCTTGGCGATCATTGGTGACCGGAGTATTTGAACTACTTAAATTGTAAAAGTTGAAGGAACATTTTGGTGCATTTAAAACATTACCGCTAATTAGAATATACTTTTAAATAAAAAATACACCATTAAACAATTACAAATTCTTATTAGAACACCAAAAATGAAAGATTAATTTTTAAGAAATTTTGCATCATACAATACTATCATGGGGTCTTGAGCGAAACAAGTGAATTTGACGTAGCAGTCAAAGTGTTAAAAATGAATTGCGATAAGCTGTTTCTCCTACATGTGCTGTTTCATCACTTTGTCCAAAAGAAAATCGCGGATAAGGCACATTGCTTATTATTTTAATAATTCTGAGCGTAGGGAAACATAAGTTAATGGATGGCGTTAAGAGAAACAGCATTCTATCATCGTTGAATTTCACATTTGCCAGATCGATGGACAAAAGAAGTAGCAAACAAAGAAAAATATTTTAATTAAGGTATTGATTTGTAATTCTTTTAAAACTGACCAATTTTAAAGAAGGAAAACCGGCTTGAATTAATATTTGCATCTAATACTTTAGATGTTATGTGAAGGGTTAAATGTTTATTTAATAGCCACATTAAGGGGGGAGACCAGTTTAGGAGGCCGAAATTTTGGTGTTTTTCAAGATTTTTTGAACAACGAAGAAATAATCAGAAATTGTTTAAATTTGGAGGATATTTTATTTATATTTTTAAGCACACTTTCAAATTTTTTCAGGCTATTTCCGCCGGAAATAGTGGCGTTAGAGCGTGATGAACATGGACGATCGCCATTCGAGTGTCTTGCTTGTGTGCATTTCTGAAATTGCAATTTTTTTTTAATATCAATTGTGTCTTTTTTTTTATTAACAACATATTTCCTAAGATTATCAACTTAATTGTAATAAAAAAACATTGAAAATTGCATGTTTTTGAGACGCTTGAACACAATGTCATTTTTTATACTATATTTTTTCATCGGTTTTGCTTAGAAGACAATATTTTTAATATTAATATAATGTTAAAATCAGCTTGATATGGAGTAGAATTGCATAAAGAAAAAATCCCAAAAAATTTTAGAACGATTTATTAAAAACTTTTTAAGCTAGAATGTACACAAGTTAAAAAAAACTCGTTTCGAGAAAAACGCGTTTGAAACTACCGCGTGCTACGGTGCTAAACTGTCGGGCGGTCACTTAAGTGCTAATAGCATCGGGAATAATGCGAATTTAGCTTTAAAGTTTTCACCACATAGTCTTGAGTAGTTATACTAACGATTTATGCAATGAAAAAAAATCGATTTTTTTATCGATCTAAACTGGTCTCCCCGCTTAAAACACTTTATGCTATAAGAAAAACTCATAAAAAAAGAAGACTATAACGAGATTATTAAAATTGCAGTAATTAAGTGAACTACTTAACGTTTTCATACTTTATCTTATTATTTGAAATAAATAAGACAGCATACCTGTATGGTCGAAAACGACCTTATACGATTTAATCTACGCTTTTAAGAGTACGCGTAAGCGTCACGAGAATTTTCCCAAGCACCCACACCCCCACCTGAGAGCTGCGTATCCAAGCCCCTCCCTCTGCCGGGACCATTTTCCGAGGCGATCGGTTATTCTGATCCTAGACGCCCACTTGAGCAGACGGAAAAGAACTCGAAAGCGATATATTGATTACGAAAGCGATTAATATTCTACCATATAAGACTCCTTATTCCGAACAAAGACACCACAAGAAAGCTAAGTAGCGCATTGTAATATATTTTAGCAATAGACCTTAAAGGTCCCAAGCTTCATATTAACATTATTATACTACCTGTATTATATTAAATATCATCAAGGGGCTTTTATGCCGAGAGGCTTTTCCCCTTCGAGCCAATAAAAAAACTTCGTTTTCTGCTTGGCTCAATCGAGTGCTTTATTTATTTTCTAATCGTTAATTTTCACCTCCACAGCTAATTATTATCTAATTGCGAGAGGACTCCATGTTGGAGAAATTTGGTCACATACATACCTCAAACGTAAAAGTATCTACTTCTTCTTGAATTCCTTTGTCATCAATTTGATCACCATTTAGGGAAGCAGATATAAGTAGATCTAGCATAGAAAGTTTTTCCCTAAATATCGAATCTGTGAATAATAATATCGATTATGTAAATAAATATGAATAATATTTTTTCAAAGATTAACATTTATGGTAACACAATAATTTAAATACTTTTATTTTGTTCTTCATATTTTTCGGAAAGAGTGTCGTTATTATCCGTTTCGTCAAATTTGTATAAATATTTCCCATTTGTTTTTATGTGAAATTGTTTTCTTTCTGCAATTATCTATAATAATTGTAACGTTTCGAAAAATGTAAACGCATTCATATAACTATAATATTAGTAATTAGTGGATTTGAACAACAAACTTACGTCTTCTGAAAAACTATGTAATGTTTTCAACAATCTTTTTTGAAGTCGACCAAATGAAGAAAGTGCAAAAAGAAAAGGAATGTTGTACCAAGGACTTCTCATTCTATTAAAAAATAAATCTATTTCTTCAAGAAATTAACTAATATACTTCTTGGTAACAAAGATATTAATTACCTATACGTCACGATTTCGCCGAAAGTATGAACACTCGCACGATACTTAGATTCAAGTTCCTTCTTTTCCTTTAAAGAAGTACCCATTGCTGTTTCTACAAGAAAGCTTATATAAAAAAGTTTTCTTCTATAAAGATCGATAAATAAGAAAATATTTTTCTAGTTACCACATATTATGTTTAGTGTATGCTGCGTAATGAATGGTACTAAGTCTTTAACAATGGCGTTTTCATACATTTCTTGTTTTAAAGATTCAACTAGGCAGTTAGCTTCTTTATTAAAAGTGATAACATTATGTTTCAGAATTCTAAAGTGAAAAGCGGGTGTCAACATCTTGCGCCGTATTTGCCATTTCTTTCCTGAGAAATGATAAAAAAAAATTTAAATACTAATAAATATACAAAGCTTTTATTAACTGCTTGAACTATTACCTGTACTGGTTAGCAATCCGTAAGACAACCAAGGCCTCAAGAAGCTATACATTTCTTCTTTTCCTATATGATCGGTGCTTAACATCAAAACCTTTCAACATAATTTACAATTCTCTTTTTTTGACAAAATTTTACTTATGGTTTATTTATATAGATTTAAGCGAGAAATAGTGAAAAAGTTTACTTTATATTTCGGTATTTAAATTACTTACCTTAATATCATCCGGATGAAGTAGAAATACAAAGTAATACATAAAGGTCCATAATTTGTAGATTGGAAAATATATATCATCTAGTTGCCAAAGTTTTTGAATCATAGGTTCTGCAGTATAAGCAAAACGTTTGGTTAAAGTACATATTGAATTTGGTAACAAATAGTTTATTAGTGATTTATTTCCAAAAAAGCTTACTACGGTCAAAATAAAAATGAACCAGATTTCCTATTATAGGATATGATTTGGGTTCTGGAAGTCGATTAAGTATTCTTCCAAGTCTTCCATATCTGTTTTTGCAGTGCATAGCAATTAGTAATACGATGAAACTTAAGAAGATAGAAAGGAACATTATATCTGCGAAAAAAGTAAAATTATTTAAGTAAATATTTCTAAAATGTATAGTATAAAGATGAGAAAGACATAACATATATTTTATATGTCACCTAGCATATGTAAATATAAAAAAAAGTTAACGAATATAGTTATAGTGTTGATCAGATATACGAAGAAGCTGAATAACAGACGAATTCATTCTTTTTTACTAGCAACACATATACAAATTTTATACCTGTGACCTTTATCTACCTTAAGCGAAACTGAAAAATATTAAAGTTTATAAAAACATGTCTAAACACACAGAGAATAACAATATCTATACGATTAATGTTTAGAAACGTTGAAGTTTTCGTGGTCAAACGTAAATTGCATATGCTTTGTTATGTGTGAATCCAAGTATTATTCCAGAGAAGCTGTTAGATTCTTCTTATTTTTATGTTGGTCAGTTTACAACTGCATACTCTCTTTTTGACTCTTACATAAGTAACGCAGACAGTGTATACCATAGATTTTGCTAAAACTTTATACACCTTTTAGAGGTCGTTTAAGACAATACATTGTAGCGCAGAAGTAGGTCCGTACCTCCAATCTTTTCTAAAAGGTCAAGAAAAAAAACTTACACACATTCTTGTATGCGAATTTGTTTAAAAAACTAAAACGAGCTGCCGTCTGCGAAATTAATAATTTTGCAGACAAATAGCCAATAGAGTTTTGTATCGTGTCTCAATCAATGGACTTTTTAAAAATTGTATTTCTATATTTCATAGTTTCGCTATTGTACAGTATGTTTTGATCGCTTTATTCTTGTTTATATAGTTTTATTTTTTAAATTGACTATTTAATTATATATATATATTTCTTTTTTTAGAGTATTCTATAATGATTTTAAGGGACAATTGTTTAAAATCGGGAGGGGGATCTTAATATAGAACAGGTCATGTTTCTTCTATTAGCAAAAGTTTTTACTGTAATAAAATATAAAAATTATTTAATTATGCAAAAATAAAATCTATACATATATCATAATGAATTTTTATTAGTATGTATGGTACGCAACTAGTCAGAAAGAAAATCGAACATTGCTCGCGCCTGTGCCTTAATAACTCGTGCGCTTCTTCCTATCAAGCGTTTTTCATTTTCATTCTCTTTTAAAAAGCGATAACGTAAACACTTTCTTTAAGACTCAATTTTCCTCGCAATTTTTCTCAACAGTTTTCGCCATCTAGGATTCTCGCATAATTTGTTCATTCGAATTCAGCCAATACTTTCGATCAGCTCTAACATTACTCAATTTGGTACCATTCGGTAGTTTTTTCCTAGCGTTATTGAAAACTCCTACTATCGCACATATTTCGATAACGTTTGATTTACATATTAGTCCAGTCAATCTAGAATTTTGATAGGATGTTACACTTAAGACAGGGAAAAAAATTTAAAAGGTCCGGAATGTGGTTAACATTAAGATATGCTTTATGCGCAATCCGAAAAATGTATGCTTTTTGCATAAAAATCAAAATGTGAAAAAAACCGAAAAAAATCGTGTTTTTCCGTAAATCATGGCTTATATCTCAGAAACTAATAGTTTTCGGTAAAAAATTAACTAGGAATAATTTGTTCCTAGTTAACCTTTATAGTGAATATAATCAAAAAGCATACATTTCTCGGATTGCGCATAAAGCACATTTTAATGTAGACCACATTCCGGACCTTTTAAAATTTTTTTCCGTGTCTTAAGTGCAACATCCATTTTGAGCCCAAAATCAGGCTAGATTGACTGGACTAATATATCTATATTCAAATAAAATTCTTTAAAAAGATTTTACGAGTCTACCAACGTTTCTGCGTCTCGACTTTAACTTCACAAAACCTAAAACTTAACTAGAGATCGTCTTTTATAAAAATACAATTTTTTGTAATTAGTAACTGTTATGGGGTATTACGATTGATGTAGTTTTTAATAAACTTTTAGAGAATATTTCCGTTCTATAATACAAATTTAACAAAATTTCCTATATATTTCTCGTATAATTAAGAAAACACATTCTAAAATGATGAAAAAAAGTTATTTTTTTTCATTTTAATTCAAGAAATAAAATCACGAAAGAAACATTTTGATTTTGCGGTTACGAGTTTGAGCCATCACTACCCTCTGCGTTGCCGGCAACTTGGTTTAATTAAGTTTCGAGCATGTGTAGATCAAGATTTATGTAATTTTTTCTCTTGTTTCCTTCTCTTATTTTCTATTGTAGTATCAATTTTTGATATTAGAATAGTTAGATACAAAAGATACTATTCAAAAGTTTGCATTACCAGTATACACAACGTATTTTTTTTTTTTATCGTATAATATTAAAATTCTTCTGTTATTTCCTTAGGAAAATATTATTTATTCGAATGTAAAATAAAGTATCTCTTTCACGTTATAACAGTGGTCAATAAAAATAATTAAAAGACACTTACATCAACAGTGCACACTGTGTCCTTAAAAATTCAAAAAAAAAAATAATTCAAAAAGAAAAATTATTGTTAGATTTATTGATCGTTTAACCGTTGTATGTAACTTATAAGAAACAAATGAGGCGATTAGAATATTATCAAGCTTATATACTGATACAATTACGCGTTAAAGCGAAATTTATCGTAAATAAATAATCTAAAAGCTTGTTATTTGATAATTTCAACATGGGAGATTGTAAAATATAGTATCATAACGAACTTTGTTCTGGTTTATATACGATGTTTTAATTTGTTCAATAACATCAAGTATATTTTGCTTGGTTGACATAAAATCTTTCTAAATACATCAAATGTGTTTTATATATGAATCGCTCATCAACCGATGCAATGTAATAGGTACGATTTGAGCCTCTACACCTAGTTTTGAATACATGCGTGGCCACGACTACCACAGATTTTAAAATAAAATAAATCTCAGAAGAACGAAAGCAGCGCAGAATCTAGTAAAATATGAGATTACCTTAGGACAATCATAAACTAAATAAAGTCACTAGAATTTTATGAAAAACACTACAGAAGTATAAAGACGAAGGTCTCCAAAGATTCCTTACTAACTTAGCTCCAACTGCCGGTTAGAACTATTTGCTCAGGAGGACAGTCAAGCGGTTTACTTGTTCGACTTAAGAAATTTCGTCAATCATAAGTAAAGGTTGATAGTTCAGAAGACAAATAAATAAAGCATATCTCTTCGCCTCTCACCTTGCAGATGTATTCAAACAATCTCCTTCCATTTCACTCATTGAAGAGAAAAAAAAACAAAAATTATCATTTATTGACTATTTCAATTGTCTGCACAAATTAAGTCCTTTACTTCACTGAAAGTCAAAATAGCTATCGTAGCACATGCAAATCCAAAAAAGGTACCAGGACAAGACTTCATCAACGGACAGATGATTAAAAAATTACCGAAGAAAGGGATCGCGTTAATTGCTTCATCATTTAATTGCATACTTCGTCTAGGATATTATCGAGCTTTCCAAAAAGTAGTTTTTAAAACATTCATTCATAAGCCAGAAAAACCAGCACATAAAGTTTCATCACATTGATTAATCAATCTTATATCTGCTCTATCAGAATTATTTTTAAAAATGTTTATCAAATATTTCCTGTATAGTCTGGATAACCTAGTGTTCCCAAGTTATCAGTTCGGGTTTCAGAGACGCCATTTAACACGTTGACTGCCACGGCAGTTTCAAAGATTCCTGTTCCAGAAGCCAATTTAATTTATTCAAATTATATTGTTACGAGATAACTCATAGTTGGCAATAAAGCAAGGTTATCGTATAACTAGCATTGTGATAACCCATATTATTATCAATGTATCACGACCGTTGCCTGTTCGGTACTCTACGCTATTTATCCATAGCTAATAATCGTCGCCTCAATTTGTTTGCTTGCTTGATGATGGTTAATGATTTTGGGAGATTCTATACTTTGCTTGATAATGAGATTTATTTATAACAATTCATATTACACACAACTATAGATACCGTAATGGCTAATATTCACACTTGCTACTTATGCTTTGTTACGTCACAACTGACGACTGTTTTTAAGTAGTGTAGCTAAGCCTGTTGTGGCCACTATGCATTCACTGAGTTTAGCCGGGACCAGGCAGGTTCGTTCTTTCGAAGATTATTGGACAATAAATATGGCAATATTTATATTCGGAAAGGATTATGGTAGTAGAGGGGTGATTAGAGACAGAAGATATCAGTGTTTATAAAGGTGTTTTGTATTACTTACAATTTCGGTTGAGATTTTGATTCATAGATTCCTTTCTATTATGGTATGTTACCACTCAGGCACTTTAAACAACACCCGGAGATACTATGTTGCTTGATTGAATACAATATGATGTCTGGATAGCTAAGCCAGTAGATTCGAGCCTCAGTCTTGGAATAAGAAATTAGTTTAAGCGAAGTAAAGTTTTAAAAAGACGTGAAACTAAGTAACGTATAGTTAAGTCGCGTTGAGTTGAAGATACATTGAGTTGATTGTGGCGCGTTATACACCCTAAAAATTGGTGGAAGGGATTAGCGATTACCTCCTTTCCTACATTTGTTTCCCAATCGGCCCATATTTAAATGCTTATCTTGGATTTTAAATGCTTATTAAATTGCTTATTCCAACTCTAATTGTAAGTATTTCTTGGTTTGTGATTTAATAAATTTAGACATTATTTTAACATGGTAGCAGAGCGTGGTTTCATAAAAAGAAGTTAGTGATTAAAAGATATATTAGTCCAGTCAACGAAGCTTTTAAAGTGCCATTCCAGATTGAACTCATAGGTTACTGTAAAAGAGTTGTACACATACTAGATTATTAACATCCCAAAATATTTTTGCAACCATTTCACCGGAACGGTTGCAAAAACGTTGCGAAATCCCCAAAAATACACTTTTTTGAGAATATCTCCTAAACAGTTGAAAATATTAAAAAATATTTCAAATAAAAGTTGTAGATAATCCAATTGTCTACAAAAAATGTTAAATGACATTTTGCATAAGTGCAATAGTTTTCGCAAAAAATGCGAATAAACGCACAAGTACATAAAACTATTTTTTTTTCATATTTAAAAAAACTTTTTTACAAAAAAATTATGGCAAACTATTTTATTATTATACTGTCAATAGTTTAATAATTTTTTTAAATTTTTAATTTGTATTTTTGAATAGGTAAAATTACTTTGAAATTTTCAAATCAAGTTTTCTTCATAAGAAAGTTAATTCTTTTTTTTTTTTTCAATTTCATTAGAATCTACATCAAATTTCCGTTCAGATGATACCAAAATTTTATCTAATTATCTGTATTTTAAAGAAATTATGATTTTGGGGCACCTGGCATTAATACGATACTGAAGCTGAGAGAGAGCGCAATACAATCTCCTTTCTCTCTCGCACTCATAAGACATTTCTGCTCATGCGCGACGCGCGAAGCATGCATTAGCGTGAGTGACATCACACATTGCTTAATAGGAGAGTAAAGGATAGACAGAGTGTTATAAGATTTATTGTAAGATAAGCAATACCCGCGTGTCTCTGGAATAAAATCATAATGTTTCGATGCTTTGCGCTCGTGGGTTTTTTTCTCTATAGTAGTAAACAATACTATAGGCGTCAAATTTTTTTTTTATTTTCAAACATTACAAAAAGTTGGAGAAAAAACTTATTTATTACGCATAAGTAATATAATTAATAATTATAAATTAAAAAGATTTAATAAAAAGTGTGTTTTTCTTTTACTTTTGATCACGTTTTGTTAAAAAAAAAAAAATTTTACACATCTTAAAAAGTAAAAAATTTTAAAAATAAAACATTTGTAAAAGACACGTAAAATAAAATTAATGCATCAAGAAAATTATTTTTTATTATATCTTTTATAAAAAATATATAACATACTGTAAAAATATAAAACAAAAAATTAAAGTAAGAATAACGTTTTTGAAAAAATTAAAAAATTAAAAAAAAAAAAAAAATAAATTTAGGACTGACGAGACTCGAACGCGCAAAACCACGGTTACTTTTCTCCGCCTTTGCCAACTTTGCTACTAGCGCTTGTAAATCATTTTAGCAAGTCAAAGCTATAGATACGTGTTCAAGTAAAGTGAAATCTGGAAATAAATGGTGAAGAAATGCTCCTTGTAAGACTATTCTAACAAAAGCTAGGTCAAAGTGTATACACCCAGATTTTTTTGAAACTTTACACACTTGTAGATGTTGATTAGTATTATCACGTACCGCTAATGATTATAATTGAATTCTCAACCTTTTACGAGATATCAACCGATAAAAATAGGAAAGAAAACTGAATATTCATATTTATCACTGTATTGCCACTATAACCATAAGCCGCCGATAGCCGAGTGGTTAAGGGTTCAGGTTTGTAATTCTGATGATGCGTGATCAAGTCTTTTTGAGTTTAATTTTTTTTCATTTTTTTTTTTCCAATTTTTTATGTTTATATTTATTTAAAATGATGTCTTATATATTAACATTTTTGTTTCTTTTTTTTTGACAGTATATTTTATTAATTTTATGAAAATTAAAATGTAAAATATGTTGTATTTTTTTTTACTTGAGAAGTGGCGCGCGCAACAGTAGAGATAGAGAGGCGATGAAGTTTCATACCCAAAGAAGGGGGTATTACCCATAACAGATTGAGATAATGACGTGCATGGATCTTTTTGGGCTCACAATCAGACACAACTCAGTGAAGATAGTATTGCGTATACTAGTGATAGCGGCAAGGTAGAATGGATTCTAGATAGCGGATGCTCGGAACACATAATAAATGACGTTTTTCTTTTTAAAGACTATATAGATTTAGTAAAACCCTTTTGTGTTAAAATAGGAGATGGAAACTCATTAAAAGCGACTAAAATAGGAAAAGTCGAGACATATTTTTTAGTTAATTGTAAGAAAATTCGAATTACTTTGAGAAATGTTCTTTTTGTTGAAGACATGAATAAAAATTTGATTAGTGTTGGGAAGGTAACTGAACGAAATAAAGTAGTTTCAAGTGGTAAAACAGCTAAGATTTATAATGATTTAAATACTCTTATTGGAATTGCGACTAAAGAAAATGATGTATATAAAATTAATAGTTTTTTTGTAAATAAAAATGCATACTCCGCTAATATTTGTAAAATGACACAAAAAGAAAAATTACATAAAATGCTTGGTCACGTAAATTTTAAGTACTTAGATAGAATGTGTAAGGGAAAAGTAATGGAAGGTTTGCCAGATGATCTTGAGAAGGTATACTTAAAATGCGGAACGTGTATACAAAATAAAATGCATAACTTAAAGTTTGATAATAATAGACAGAGAGCGAAAGAAATTCTGGAAATAGTGCAAACTGATTTAAATGGGCCTATGGCCACGACAGGTTACGATGGGTCGAGATATTTTTTAACATTTATAGACGATTACAGCAAATGTGCAATTGTTTATCCGATCAAAAGTAAATCCCAGGTAACAAGTTGTTTTCTCGAGTATTTAAATCTTGTTGAGAACTTATTAAATAAGAAAGTAAAAACGTTGAGATGTGATAATGGAAGAGAGTATATGAATAATGAATTTTCCAAGATAATTTCAGAAAGAGGTATTCTAATGGACCCATGTCCACCATACACACAGGAGTTAAACGGTACAGCCGAAAGATATAATAAATCGATCATGAATTCCGCGAGATGTCTGTTATCGGATTCACAGTTGCATACAAAATATTGGCCTGAAGTAATTAGAACGGCAGCTTACTTAAAAAATAGAACAATAACCAATACTATTGAAAAGAAGACACCATTTGAAATATTTTTTAAGAGTAAGCCCAATAGAAAAAATTTAAAATTGTATGGTAGTAAAGTTTTTACAAGAGTTCCCGAGGTAAAAAGAAATTCTAAATGGGACAGAAAAGTTGATTTAGGAATATTAGTAGGATATGAGAATAATGGCTATAGAATTTTAGTTAATAATAGAGATATAGTAAGTAGACATGTAGAAATTATAGAGAAGTATGATAATTTAGTTGGTTTTAAGGAACCAGACGTTAGTGATAGTGATTCGGAAACTATTTGTTCTAGCAGTAAAGACGAAATAAATAGTAGAAGGATAAAATTAGAAAGCCCTAGTTCGGATACGAATAGCAATAGAGAATTAGAATCAAAAAAGTCAACCCGTATAAAAAGAGAACCAGATAGGCTTGGTCAACCTGTGAATTATTTAGTACATGCATGCGTTGCAAGTTTAGATAATCCGTTTACGTTTATGGAAGCTTCAGCAAGTAGGGATAGCGACTTGTGACTGGAGGCTAAAGACAGGGAAATGTTTTGTTTAAGGAAAAATCAAACGTGAACGTTAGTAGATAAACTAAAGAGCGAGACCGTGAACTGCGTTAAATTCTTGTCGTCGTAGTGACTTTAGAATGAAAGGTCGAACGATTCTAGACGAAGTATCACAATAGATTTTTACATTGGGTTCTATGACTAGCTTTTGTAACCTGAGAGCGACGTCCTGTTGTTGAGTAGTTCTGGCAGCTCTTCATCGTCTTGTTGCGCTTCTTAAATAACTTGAGGACTAAGCACTGTTGGTATTCCTATGGAATTGACCCGCGATAGTGCATCCGCCATAACGTTGTCTAGGGGAGGCTTTGCTAAAACGTTGCTCAAAAGCATAAATGAGAGGTTTATGGTCTGTTTTTATGAAAAATTAACGGCTTTCCAGGGTATGTCAAAAGTGTTTGATTGCAGCGAAAATCGCGAGAAGTTCTCGATCATATGTAGAGTAGTTTTCTTCGGTCGAACTTATGTTAGTTTCCAAGAGAAAAATTCGCTTTGTTTCCAAATATTATGTTGTTGTTATTCGATGACAGCTCCAATTGCTGTGTCAGAAGCGTCAGTGGTAAGTACTATTGGATCCGAAGGAGAAATGAAGATTGTAAATGCTGTTGAGCCGATGTTGCGTTTGCATTCGTCGAATACTTCCTCTGCTTCTTCTGTCAACACAATGCGTGTTTTATCGTTTTTCTTTGACTTTTTTAGATACGAGTTCAACGGAATTTGCAGGTGTGCTGCGTGTGGAATGCAACAACGATAATAATTTTTCATGATTAAGAAATGTCGGAGTTCACATATTGTTTTTGGTTTTGATTATTTCATGATCACTTGAACTCTACTTGTCGGTGGTTTGTATCCTTCAGTGTTGATCTGGTATCCGAGAACTTTGATCACTTTTTTTCCAAGGGCACATTTAGAGACGTTGATTGTAAGTCCATGATGCTGTAGTCGACTGAAGACTGTCCGTAAGTGTTCTTCATGCTCGCTTAGAGATTCAGACATGACGATTATATCGTCAATGTTGTAGAAAACATAATCGAAATCTCGGAAGATGGAGTCGATATATCTTTGATAGGTTTAAGCAGCATTCCGGAGACTGAATAGCATGACTAGATACTCAAACAAATAAAAAGGTGTGATTGCTTAAACATCCAACATTTAGATCTTATCTATTATGATAAAGAGATAAGGATGGGTTCTAGATAGAATGAGTAAAATAGGTTAAAATAAAACACAGAATTTCGCGATACCCATAAACTTGCTTCGGCATAAAAACCCCTTCATAGTAAGAAGGAAAGCCCAAGCAAGCCCCAATCAATTAATGACTGCCTTTATTTGTAATTTACATACAAAACCCTCAAGGTCGGGCTATACACAAATCTCACGTTATCAGACGCTAATTTAAATGGTCGTTCAAATGGAAAAGAATCAGGATAATTTCACGGCCCAAATAAAGGGCCTACCAACGTATAGCGGCGTAGGAGCTTTCTCCACTCTCCTTCTATCCAGCGCCGCCGCGAGCTAAGGGCCTGCTGTGTGCTGTGAAGAAGTTAATATTCGTCCTCGACTACCTAAGAGTGAAGATCAAGAGCTGAGACCAGTGCCTGTAACGAGTGAAAAGGAAAGATCTAGAGATACAAGGAAGGAAGCAAGTTTCACCGCCATTGTCTGTGGAAGCACGCGTTCGTCGACCATCTAGGAAAACCTGCTGCTTTGTGAGGTGATCTTTGCGTTTGCGAATTGTGTGATATGGTAAGAGAGCTCTCTGTATATAATTATTGAATGGCCATTCAAATACGTAAAATCTCGATCTAGAAGCGTTTATAAAGAACCGACAACGGTTCGTTTCTATTTTGTCTAACATAAGCCTGTGTGCTTTCTGTAAATTTCTTGTTTGTAGTTAAATTCAAATAAAGTAAATCATTAATTGATCGTAGCTTCCTTTGACTTTTTCCCTTATTCGGAAGGGGTTTTTACGCTTAAGCAAGTTATTATAAATAAGTTATCATAAATAAGTAGATCTCAATGTTGGATGTCTCAACATAAAATATATAACTTTTATTTCAATTAATCTTTAAAAAAAATTTAATCAAACTTAAATTATGATGTAGTTAATAATATTTAATTTAAAGAAACAAAATTGCGATGACCAATAAAGCATAAATATATTCAATTCCATTTTACTTTTATAATGAAGATAAGATAGAAAGCTTATGTGGGTAAGATAGAATACATAGCAAAGCCTTACATATATATGTAAGTTTGACGTCTATTACAAACTTATCTGTTTTGACGATTTAGTTCTAATTGTAAGATGAGTCGTCACGGCAGGCTAATCAAATTGTTATCACTGCTTTGGTTTTCGCCTCGCACGGAGACTATGTCAGGTTAGACACGAGCTCTCGACACAATTAGATCGTCAAGTTAGTTAAAGTCTTTATAAAGTATAATTTAATTTAAGAGTTTTATGGATCACAAATCCCAAATCCAACTTTGTTGTTGATTCAGGTCGGTATATTATATTGTAAGATATTTATTGTAAATTACAGTTTATTTCTTGCATCAACATACGTCGTATTCATTCCAAACCAGTTACCAATTCGAATTTTTTAAGTTTCAAGGTCGAAACTTACATATATATAATAATAATGTATATTAGTGTATGTGTATGTGTACGTGTACGTGTATGTGTTAGAATTAACATATAAGAAACAATTATCTTTTGTTTCAGAGCACAGTTCATGTCCCTACTGAAACAGAAAGGACAATGTAACCAGTCCACCATGAATGTTTCTAATTGTAAGTATAATTAGCTTTATAATAGACAAAACAAATCATTTTGTAACAGCTGCTAAAGATGTTTCTGCGTTATAAAGTTATATTCTTTACTCCTTTTTTCCTTAACCACTTACGCTGGAAAGACCTACTCGCAAGTCGTAATGCTTTTATTCTTGTTTTATTCTGTAAGAAAATGAATGTAGCAAAAAGCAAGAAATTTTCCTTTTCGAAGTTTCAATTAGATGTGGCAGAGCAACTATTACAAACTGTATGTATTCCCGATTATAAAAAACGTGGAACGATGTCTGCTGGAAGCACACCCGATTCTTTAGAGGCAAAGCCATAGGGACATTTCCCGAGAAAAATTCCACCCACAAATGCCAAAAAAAATCCATAACGAAGGTGTAGAGTGTGTACCAAAGACAAAAAACGAAGTGAAACTATATGGGAATGCAAGAAATGCCTTGTACTATTACATTTTCCAGACTGTTTTGAGAGATATCACACTTTGTATGATTATTAATAAACAAATGTAATATATATATTTGTGTAATTTTATTATCAATCGATGCTCTATATTCCCTTTAAAAAACTATTAATAGTCCTACGTCGAAAATAAATTAGTTTAGAAAATATAAATCTTCTTCCGATTTCTCTCAGACATCGAACATTGCGTGACACTTCTCAGCGAGTTACACTGGACCGTTCTGATACACGCATCGGTGAATTTCTTGCCAGCGCAAGTGGTTAACGATAGGTGTCCGGCGATTACGATTAGAAAATCGCTGATAGAATTAATTTAGGAACAGTAAATAACTAATTAGATAAAGAAAGCGCGGATTCCCTTAAAGGTGTAGGAGCGGTGGGAGAAGAGAAAACGATGGAAAAATTTTTTCGGGAAGGGTAAAGAAAAGACGATCCTAAATTCACGCAACCCAAAAAAAAGAGATATTCATTATTCCTCCCATTATTTTTAAAATTTATTAATAGGTTTAGAATTTATTAATAGGTCTCAAGGCTTATGTTACTTCTTAAGGGGGGAAATCGGTTTAGGAGGCCGAAATTTTAGTGTTTTTCGAGAATTTTTTGAACAACGAAGAAATAATCAGAAATTGTTTAAGTTTGGAGGATATTTTATTTATATTTTTAAGCACAATTTTAAATTTTTTCAGGCTATTTCCGCTGGAAATAGTGACGTTAGAGCATGCTGTCCATGGACGATCGCCATCCGAGTGTTTTGCTGGTGGGAATTCCTGAAGTTGCAATTTTTCTTTGAAATCAACAGAATTGTTTTTTTATTAACAACATATTTCCTAAAAATATGAACCTAATTGTGATAAAAAAACGTTGAAAATTGCATGCTTTTGAGGCGCTTGAACACAATGTCATTTTTTATACCATATTTTTTCATCGGTTTTGCTTAGAAGACAATATTTTTAATATTAATATAATGTTAAAATCAGCTTGATATGGAGTAGAATTGCATAAAGAAAAAATCCCAAAAAATTTTAGAACGATTTATTAAAAACTTTTTAAGCTAGAATGCCCACAAGTTGAAAAAAACTCGTTTCAAATATAATGTAGCGAAAATACGCTACGGTGCTAAACTGTCGGGCGGTCACTTAAGTGCTCATAGCATCGGGAATAATGCGAATTTAGCTTTAAAGTTTTTACCACATATTCTGAAGTAGTTATATTAACGATTTAAGCAAAAAAAAAAAATCGATTTTTTGATCGATCTAAACCGGTTCCCCCCCTTAATAATACTTAAAAAAATGGAGTTATATTCATATAGAGAGTATAATACATTATTCTCTTTAACACTAAACCTGCCGATATTTTATGTATACCTATTCCCACCATGAGCGGTCAAATGACCACTTCAAAAAAACATATGTATCTTAATATAGAAAGAGATTTTAGCTAATAGGATAGTAAACAAAATATTTTTTTGGTGCTACAATAAAAACCCGCTTTTCTATTTAGAAAATTTTATTTACCTTTATGTATTTTCAGCATATTTTTTACAATTACAGCATTTTCTATTGCACGTTTTCCACATACGTATTTTTTACATTTTATACAAATTTTGTTAGTATTATTGACTTTACAATATCTTATTTGATAAGATTTCCGTCCAGAAGAATCTGTAGCTGTGTTTATTATTGTTTTTGATGAACATTCTTTGCTTAGCTGTCTCTCTAAATCTAAGATATTGAAAAATACCTGTAAAGGTCATCTTTGAAATTTAGACATTACACTATATTTTCTGGCCATTTGATCGGTTACATCTACATTGAATTTTGTGCTATTGTAAAATCTAATTGTCTCTGGTATATAAGTGTCACTTTTTTCAATTTCAACGGATGATAATGTAGACCTACAATTACGTTGTAGATGTTGAATTGAACGTTAAGGATATCTTTTGTTCAAAACTTATCTTGCATTTTCTAGAATGCCTATACGAGATTCTATTCGAACTATGTAAACACAGCATCCTAATCTTTATTTATTTTATGCGCTTGGATGCATTTTCATTTCTTTCTTTTTCTTCAATTCCTTAGCAACCGTGCTAACGTAAAAAAAATTCTCAGCTCGATGTAATAAATATAAGATAGACTTGCTTCTTTTTTTTTTTAAATCAGTGAGTCATTATTCCCATTTCCCAACAGTAAACTCGCAAAAAAATTTCAGGAGTGCGCTCTCTGCACTCCTAAAACATAAATTTTCCAAACGGTCAAATGACCGCTTGTGGTAGACTAGTCATGCTATGGATTTTTTTCGGAAAGTAAACAATAAGAAAAGTTGTGAATATTGAAAAATTGGTTGTATGTATATTATAAGAAAAGTCAATAAGCTACATGGTGATACAGTAATGTTTTATACGAAAAATTCTAAATGAAATTTCAAAAACGGTCATTTGACCGTGCATGGTAGGTTTAATGTTAAGAACACTGGCACGTATATTTACGCTGAGTCTTTTATTATATTAGAACTCTTGATGGAGACAAAGTTGTAATCATTTTTAAGTATATTTATTCCCTTTCAATAAATTTTGTCGTCGTAAAATCTTGTATTTTTTAACATAAATAACAAGGTTTATCTTTTTCGTTCCGCTTTAGAAAATTTGTCTTCCAGGAGGTTAAGATGATTTATTAGTATGCAGAGCGTCTTATTCAAATATAAATTCTTCTGAATTCATAAAATAGGTTTTATGAATCCTTATTAATTTCTTTAACCTCTTTGATACTACGTGCCACTATAGTGGCTTTCGCGTATGTCATCTCTTTGAACAACAGTTAATAATTGTATTTTTAACTATTAAGGTGAATTGTTTAAAAGTTAAAGTAGGCGTAATATAGTTTTAAAAATAGGATAATTTAATTATCGAATATTTTATTCCAATGTACTCGAGTAGAGAACGGCGTTATGTGTTACATATTGCAGTATTGTACCGTTTATGCGTAGTTCGTGTCAGACTCTACAATCTAGAGAATAGGCTTTGCGTACAATTCCGATGTATCTAAAAGGGTAATAAAGATATTTATAGCTTTTATGTAAACTTTGTGTTACAAACACACTTTGTGTTATAAAATTATAGAGCTCTTAAAACTACTTGTCCTTAAATTACTGAGCAAAGTTAATTGCTTTGTTTTGTATTTATTTATTTTAGTAGCATGTACAGTAATCCCCCCTATAACGCGGTACTCTTATAACGCATTTTCATACTACGCGATTTCAGTCCCTCGTATAACGCGTGTTTTCCCCCATATAACGAGGGGATTTCCCGCATTATACGGGGATTTCCCACGTATTTCTGTACTGTGAAATTTATAATGATTTGTAGTTTGACAGTTAACAGTTCATAAATAATTTCGTGTACCTCTGCACATTGTGTTAATTATGTTGTTATACTATTGTGTTATTGATAGCTCCGACAGCGAATAAACATGTAATAAAACTGTTTTTGGATTTATGTAATTTATTTGAAATTAACCGTTTTTTAGTTACATATGCATAAGTTTTTTATTTGAAATGTTCTTAGTTTGATTTTAATAAAACGCACATACATATTTCGTTCATAACATAGTTTTTTCTTAATATTCGATTTAAACCCCCTTTAACGAGAAAAGTTAAACGTGAATCATTTGTACATAACGCGTTATACGGGGTCATACGAGCGCGTTATACGAGAATACTCCTACAACGCGTTTTCCTATAACGCGGAACGAATCTACCGCGTTATAGGGGGGATTACTGTATTTATAAATTTCTTTTTCCATTCTCTTGAGTTTATAAACATTAAAACCTCAAGATATTCAATTTCCTGAGCGATAAATATTGCTTCATAGGATGATAAACTTAGTCTGTCTTGCAAATGAGATTTTGCTAATTTGCTTTTCAGTCCTGTCACAAACATAACCATAAAAAAGCCATTTGTTCTATACTCTGAACTGCATTTATTAATTATCTGCTTTAAAGCAAAACCATAGTGGGATACACTTTCGCCGGTTAATTGATGTCGTATACATGAACGATAATCAGCAGCCGATGTTCCATAATAAAATCCGAACGTTTTTTCAAACTCTAATACAAGCTCTTCATATGTAAATTTTAAACCTTTACAATATAATGTTAGCTGCTGAACGTTAGCAGCTGATTCATCCATCATACTTAAAAAAAATATATCTCGTTTATTATTTGGTATCTTAAGAAATTCGCTTACATACTCAAAACAATTTAGCCACTTTAAAAAACACATGAACTGCGGATTAAATTTGCACAGGCAACTGGGTCCTTTTGAAATTAATTCTTCAACTGAATTCATTGCAATTATTATTTAAATAATAAACGAAGGCTTTTGATTTTAATAGCATGTATTTTGATAACTTGTTAAAAGTTCGTTCTTGTGTCCTCTGATTTATTTTCACTAATAAACACTTTTTTTGTTTAAAGATGTAAATTCTTTTATATTTAAAATTATTCGTTTTACGTTTATAGTCCGTGAATAAAAGTTGTCAGTGTTTTGCTGAAGGTAGAAAGTTGTTTTTACAAGTGTACAATGATAATAAAATTAGAAGTGCAAAAATTTGGAATTATATTATAACTGTTTGACGGATGTGTTGTTCTATGTTTAAATTTAAGTATTTAGTAACAAGAGGAGCAAAGATCTGATATCTATAGCGCTTAAAATATGTCCTTGGTCTAGCTATTATTATGATTGAAGATTATAAACAGTTTATAAGATATTGTGAATCTAAATATTAACGAATTTTAACAGTTACAAATTTACTGGAAAGGAAAAGGTCTTCGCGAATATAGGGTAATGCAGGATTAACTAATTTACTAATTAACTAATACAGGATTGCAGATTTATAACTAATACAGGACAAATTTTTTTTTATCAATAGTACAGCAAAATGTAATAATTCGATTGTTCGCGGCTTTTTTTTTTGCTTGGACTTTTCCCCTTATTTCGTAGATGTTTTTACGCCAAAGCAAGTTCTTTTTATTTTTATTATCGCGAAACTCTGGGTGTATTTTTTTACCCTGTTTACTCATTCTATTTAGAACCGATCCTTATCTCTTGTCTAATAGTCTTAAGATCCTAATGTTGGATGTGCCAACATTTTGGTGCCTCGAGTGAGGAATGAGTAAAAAGGGCTAAAGGCTACAAATGCTGCTTGTTGTAGATAGATTGCATGAGACTTATGTGCTAGTGTGTGTGCTCTTGAAAATCGATGACATAGAGAGAATCTACGAGGCTTATTGAAGTAGTCATGGGTGTTGGTGTCGCATTAGCGTTGCGTAAAGTTGCATAAGGCTGGAGATACAGGGACGCGCGGTCCAACGGTTAGAGCGGAAGTCTTTTGTATTTCCCGTAATAGTATCGTCGTGTCTATACTTGCGCGCGTAGGATCGAGGCGCGTGGAAGCGATATCGTGGTTGGCGCGCGTAGTGTCATGGCGTGTTGAGGGGGTAACGTACTGAGGATCATCTATCTCGCTGCACGGAGTGGCGCGAAACGCTTTCTCTCTCGCTCGTAGATTATCTCGTCGGTAAAGCGACAGTCGGGAGATGGCATCGATTACAGTTAAATGGCTCGTGGCACTACAGAACTCGCGGAGTTGGGAGCTCGAGGCGATCAGAGCGAGTGAGTTAGCAGGCGCGCGATACGTTCAGGAGGGGATAAAAGAAGCATGTAGCAGATTGCGTCGCACCCACGAGGATATCCTATTGAAAGCGGGGGTGGAGGTGGACATTTACTCGGCCGAGAACGTCTTCTTACAAGGAGAACCCGCGAAATTTATCGCTGGGTTTTGCTTAAAATGGCACGCAACTTATAGACCTTGACTATTACATCATTATGCTAAATTATTAAATCCTAACCCTCAATCGTTTTTAAGATATTTGCGATTAAAGTTTAAACAAATAGTTGCACACGTATATGTACCCGTGTTTTGGTTCACTTAACACAAGCCGTCGGTAGTCAAGATGGTAAGGGCGCAGACTCGTATTTTGGGGTCGTGTGTTCAAGTCCGTCTCTCCTTAATTTAATTTTTTTTTTCTATTTCTTTTTTTTATTTTTTTCAAGTACGTTATGCTTACATTAATTTTTTTCTATGTTTTTACAGTATGTTATATTTTTTTTATAAAAGATATAATGTAAAATAATTTTATTGATGCAATTATTTTATGAAATGTTTCAAATTTTTTTTTATTTGCAAACATTACGAAAAATAAAAAAAAAGAAACTTATTTATTACGCATAAGTAATATAATTAATAATTATAAGTAAATAACATATAATAAATAATACGTATTTCTTTTACTTTCGATCAGTTGAATTTATTTTTACCACTGATTGTACTTTACTAAACACGACCGAACCTTGAGGGAAAGGAAAAGAAAAGATTCTTATCTTCTCTTCTTTTAAATACCCCTGAAAAAATTTAATAATTTAAAAATCGAATCATTTATAATGCTTATAAGGTAATAGATAATTTAAATTAATAAACAAAATAACAAATAATACATAATATATTTAACAAAAATCTGTAACAATTATAAATTTACAAAATTAAACAAATAATAAATAATATATTTAACAAAAATATGTAACAATTATAAATTTACAAAATTAAACA
>JACGTP010000147.1:31480-60310 GCA_023678845.1 Mischocyttarus mexicanus | reverse complement strand
AAAACTATTAGTTTCCGAGATATAAGCCAAGATTTACGGAAAAACACGATTTTGTTTCGTATTTTTTCACATTTTGATTTTTAATGTAAAAAAAGCAAATTTCTCGGAATACGCATAATGCACATCGTAATGTAGACCACTTTCCGGATCATTTAAAATTTTGTGCGCTTAGGTTGGAGCAACAGCCTCTCAAAATGCTAGATGGACTGGACTATGAACAAAAGAACATGGTCGGTATTGGGACCGTTCAAGAAGAAGGCGATGTTACGTTGTTAGATGAAATGGGATATACGGAGCGCAGACAAAAGGTCGCGGCTCACTTTTTACGAATTAATCTTATGTGTTAGAATCGGGAGTATTATGTTGAAGTTGTGAGTCGTTAAGAAATAAATATATATATATATCAATACCAAACAGTCGTCGTGTTGATTTACGGTTATCCGAAGTGGAACAAAGAATATTAGTTTACAGTATCTTGAAAACCGAGTACGTTCTCTGGCATAACAGGAAAATTTTTGGTGGCAACGGTGGGATAAATGCGAGCAAGTATATCGTATTTGGGGAGTTTTCTTCGAGAAGAAATTCATTGAGGTGGATGAGATTACGGAGTCCTGATACGTGAGCCTTCTATCTGTAAACTGACAATGAGATCCAGATTACAACAGCAAATCTATCAGTTGAGGAAGAGAATAATGAAAATTTTGTGGTAAGTAGGTAGCATTTTCTACTTATCGGTCTCTCTTTTCTATTCGAAGTGACGAAAGCAGTGATAGCTCCGAAAGCACTTTTGCAAATCTAAATACAATAGATACTTTAAATAAATTCATCATGACTGAGCACGTTTTATTACAAACATTAGAAGCTATTAAATTACAAAATAAAGAATTATTAGAACGAGTTAATCGTCTTGAATTAGAAGGCACACCACATATTCAAACAAGAAATCTATCAAGTAAACACAATAATGAAACTCATAATAGTCGTGTAGAAAGTGATACAGAACCAACAGACGACGATTCAATGGAATCTAGTCGGCATTTATCTAATCAGCGTCTCCGTGATGAGATGCATCTGATAACTGAAAAATATTTCAGTAGAAACATTCATTTGGGAAATTAAACAAGTTTTAAAAAATTGTAGAGATGTAGAAAAGCAAATATTACTTCGATTTATTTTAACACAGAAAATATTAAAGAAAGCACGCACAGCAATTGACGGAATAGACATTCATGAAGCAGAAGATTTGTTTACCATTTTAAAAAATGAGTTCGGTACAATAAAGAATTATGATCTTATGATGCTTGAAAGAACTCAATGTTTCCAGAAAAATGAAACAGTTAACGAAACAGTAAACGATTTATTAGAACACACCGTGACATAAAAGGAGCTCTAGCATATGATGTCTCTATTCCGGTCGAACATAAAAGAATATTATTTGCAAATGAAGACATAATTGCTTTACCTCAATACATAAGGGGATTAGACTCAAAACTTCCTATTAGAATACAGGAAATCCGTTCGCAAAACATTAAAGAAGCTCAAGATTATGAAACTAGGAAGCGAAGACGCGATAACGCGTGAGGTAGATAGACGCTATGGGCGTGGTGGAAACGGTAGACGCGACGTAGTGATGGGTTCGACTCCGGTGCGTGGTAACTCGAGAATGGAACGCGAGCCACGGTATGTAGTGACAGGCTCGAACAACTTTAGATCAGAACAACGCGAAACTCGAAGGGCACCAGCGAATAGAAACTGTTACTATTGCGGTTCAGATCGGCGTTTTATTAGAGATTGCCCAAAGTCGCGACCACTTAGTCGGGATTTTCGAGTGCGCGAACCACCTTCAATACCGCCGGATCAGATCAAGTATACTGTATCTCAGCAGACCGAGATGAATTTGCAACCTTGCAAATTCAATTGGGAAGCGGTCTCCCCGGGAAATTCCTCTCAGATACTTGCTCAACAGTAAACATCATGAAAGAATTAATTGCAAAAAACTTACCGTTTCGTAGAAGAATAAGTAGTTTACAGGGTATACGCCCAGAAGAAATAATTTCGGAAAAGGAAGTTAAAATCAATATTGAAGACCAAGAGCATGTATTCGTAATGGTTAACGATACATTTCCGATAGAGGCTGACGGCATTGTTGGAATGCCCTTTTTACAGAAAGAACGGGCTATTTTGGATATATGTAATAAAAAGATAGTATTCAAGCAAGAATCAAAAGTTAATAAAGTATTTCATATAAGAATAGATCCAGAATGAAGTAGGAAGTTACTTGAAAATACCTGATTAGTCCATATGTTGGATCGAAAGGCAAAAGAAGAATTATAGAATATAATTAATCAATATCAAAATTTTTTTTATTTTGAAGGAGATAAATTGCCTTGCACGGACCTCACAGAGCATAAGATTGATATTTCTGATAATAAACCAATTAATGATAAGCAGTATCGTTACCCTCAGTTTCGTCAAGAGGAGATTCAAAAGCAGATGGCCGACATGATGGAAAAGAAAATTATTTCTGAAAGTAGTTCACCGTACAATTCACCCCTGTGGGTTGTATCTAACAATAAGAAGAGTAATTCGAGTGGTAAGAAAAAGTGGCGAATAGTAGTCGATTTCCGTTAACTTAATAATAAAACCAATCAAGATGCATATCCACTACCATATGTCGAAGAAATTCTAGATCAGTTAGGGCGGGTCCTTTGGAAAAGGACAGCCAAAAGAAAACTGCTTTTTCAACCCCCAACGGTCACTATGAGTTTTTGAGAATGCCTTTCGGGTTGAAAAATGCGCCTGCAACCTTCCAAAAAATGATGGACCAGGCATTAAAAGAATTAATTGGTAAAGTATGCTTTGGATGACATTGTTGTTTATGGAGAAAGTTTAGAAAAACACAATAAAATACTTAAAATTTTTTTTGAGCGGCTTTCACAGTTAAATTTGAAGCTACAATCAGACAAATGTGAATATCTCAAACCTGAGTTGCAATATCTAGGGCACGTAATTACTGAAGAAGGAGTAAGACCAAACCCCGAAAAATTAAAGGCTGTACGGGAGTTTCCACTACCAAAAAACGTTAAAAACATAAAACAATTTTTAGGTTTGACTGGATATTATAGAAGATTCATAAAAGACTTTAGTAAGAAGGCCAAACCATTAACTGCATTATTAAAAAAGGATATCACTTTTAGCTTTGGATCAGATCAACAAGCTGCTTTTCAAATATTAAAAAACGAATTATGTAGCAAACCATTATTACAATATCCAGATTTTTCACAGAAATTTATACTCACAACTAATGCCAGCAATGATGCTATTGGCGCTATTCTTTCACAGGGTATACCTGGACAAGATAAGCCTATCGCTTATGCTAGTTGAACACTTGATTCGGCCGAAAGGAATTATAGCAGTTTTATACCAGTTTATGTTAACAATGCTGATAAATCCGGAATATTATACAATAATGATGAAGATTTAGCTAATGTAATTATTCAATTAAACGGACACGAAACCCTAAGAGATTATCAAAATTATATGGAAGAAGTTAGAAATTTTGTAATGGGAAATGAATTAAACGAGATTGCAATTGATGTAGCAGATTAACAAAGAATTTTTCTTGGACAAACAGCAAAGTTAAAAAATATAATGCGAGAACTCTTTGCTGGAAGCAGTATTAAAGTATATTTGAGAGCCAAACCGATTAAAATACCAGAAACTCCGAAAGAAATACAGAATATATTAAAAGAGAATCACAATACAGCCATCGGTGAACATTGTGGATATAAAAGAACATAACGACGAATATTATTATTAATGACATCATTTTTCAAAAATGACGTCATATTAACTTCATATTAACGTTTTGTGTTAACTGGGGATATATTGAACTATGTAAAATGTTGTCAGGAATGTCAGAGACAAAAGGTTTCTCAGAAACCTACAAGGATGCCTTTACGCATTACCGACACTTCCGAAAATTTTAATTACAAAATGGCAATGGATATTGTTGGACCTTTGATTCAATCCGATAGTGGAAATAAATATATTTTAACAATTCAAGATCAGTTAACGAAGTATTTAATAGAAAAACCTATGAAAAATAAGAGAGCATCAAACATTATTGAAACATTTGTGAAATCATACATTGGAATTTTAGGACCACCTAAAAATATATTGACAGATAACGGAACTAATTTTACTGGACAACTAATGAAAGAATTTAGTGAATGGATGAAAATGAAACATATAACTACAACGGCATTCCACTCTGAAAGTAATGGCTCTCTAGAACGAAGCCATCAAGTTATAAAGGAATATTTGAAAACAACATGTGAGGATACAGATCATTGGAATGATTATGTGGAAATGGCGCGTTATAGTTACAATTCAGCTGTTCATGAAGCAACTGGGTTTACGCCTTATGAACTAGTATACGGAACAAAACCTCGCAATTTGGCAAGCACCGATAAATTACCTCGTAAACCCTACTCTTAATATTTAGAAGAATTAAAGACAAAAACGGAACGAATCATTGAATATGCAAGACAAGAAATTAATAGAGCTACGGAAAGAGTCAAGGAAAATTATGACAGATTTTGTAGAGTAGTTGAATTTAGACCAGGAGATTTTGTATGGTTAACGAAAAAAACGCGCGATAGAAATTCTGGTTTGTATGTCCCATATGAGGGACTCTATGAAGTGGTAGACAAAGTAGGAGATGTAAATTATAAGATAAGGAAAAAAGATAAAGATATAGTTGTGCATGCAAATAGATTAAAATATGCTAACATGAATTTGTTCCAGGATAATGGTTTTAGCCCTTCAGGGACTAAGTGATAGTTCACAGTTAAAACAGTTCGAGCAATTACCAAACTTCTTTTTTAAGGATCTAGGAGAAACAAGATTGTTTCATGAAGATTGGAAACTCGTGTCTTATGTCGACCTTGGAGAGAATCTGGTAATTAAGCGAAACATAAATACTGCCATCAGTAAAATGAGTCTGAGGTGTATTCAAGTTAAAGAGTTAACCTGTGAACAAAATGCGTTAGCTTTAAGTAAAAAATTAAGTTGTATTATTAGAGATAGGAAATGTTTATATGCTAGCCTAGGATATAAGTATAACGAAAAACGTAAGAGGGGTATTTTCAACTTTATCGGTGTTATCAGTAAAACATTATTTAGAACTATGAGGGCATCTGATGCAGAGTATTATAATTCGGAAATAGATAAAGTATATTCTGATAACAAAAAATTTGCAACACTCGTCCAAAACCAAACACAAATATTAAAGTTAACAATTCAAAATACTGAAAATTTGGTAAGGAACTTAAAATAAAAAATGATAAAATTTGATAATATTTCAATTTTAAATAAAAACTTAAACAAAGTAAAATCTGCAATTAAGAATAATAGAGAAGTTATTGAACTAATAAAGATAACCGAATATCTTGAAATCTGCATTAGCGAATATGATCAAACAATAAATACATTAATTAATATCGTTTTGGCTGCTATTTCTGGACAGATTAACCCACAATTGTTAGAACCTGGTGATCTTAAAACTAGTTTAGAATATATGGGCACTGTGTTGGGAATATCGCGTATGCCCTTACCAGTAGACGTATCACGTCCTATTAACGACTAATTGTAAGTTATGCTGCTTAGTCATTAGTCTGAACTTTTCGTAGTATATATATATTCATATTAATTATTATCTATATAATTTAATTCTCTTATATTTGTTTGTCTTATTTTTCTTGTACTCTATATTTTATTTGTATATATTCATATTGTTAAATTTATCTTATAGCTACTCTCATGAACGACCATCGATATTGGTATTTTGATAGCATGTGGTAAAATAGAACAGCAAGGATCAGTTGTCGTTCGTGAAGGAAACATCCTTACAATTCTCACCAAAATAGATAATAGAAAAACTACTAGCGTGAGTGGGAGGCACTCCTACTCTTCCACACGAGACTATATAAGGAGTAGCGTTTGTCTCCGCGATGATTTTTCTTCTTCTTCTTTTGCAAGCATTTGTCTAACACATATATAATTTAGTAACGCGAGAGATCTAAACTACTATAATATTTAATTAGTTTGTATTATATCTTAGTTTTAATTAAATTAGTTTAATTATTATAATTTCTAGTTGTTTCCAAATTTGTTCCATATTTATTATTGCTTAAGATTTGATAAACACTAAAGATAGAGTTTAAGAATATACGTTTATACTTTTATTTTTACCAATTAATTGAAGTGTTTCCAAATTGAATAATTAACTCCTCTTCGAACCAAAATCCTGTTCTGCGATCATTCGAATTCTGGTTTGACCACTGGTATTATAGATTTTGGGAGGAATTTGGGAAGCCGATTCGCAAGCGATCTTTTACTATCTCAGGACCAAACCTACACCGAGGTAAGTCTTTTCTTGTTCTAAAATTCAACTTTCTAAGCCCAGATCCCTGGTAAAGTACTGGCTTAACAGACTGACCAAAAATAGGGCACCCTGATTCTCTATACCGTGTAAAGGACGTAATATTAGAGTCTTGTCCGGATCGAGAAATAAAAAATTATTTAACTCTTGTGGCAACCCCTTCTGGGACGTCATAGGATAGAAAAACTGGTGGCAGCGGTGGGATCGCGAAAAGGAAGACCTAGATTCGTTAAATTAAATTTTACTTTTGCTTTAAAGAGTTATTAGTGCTAAATAATAATATTATTTTATAAAAGTTTAAATGTCTCAAGAACAAGGGAAAATTAGACCCGATACTTCTCTCACTGAGGACGAGATCGTAGATTATGGTAATAGACCAAGTGAACTAGAATTAACAGTATGAAAAAAAATGGACGAAATAATTTTTTTTCAAGAACAGCTTAGTAGAATACAACTAGAAACGTATAAAAGACAAGAAGAGTTAGACAAAAAAGAGCTTGAGCTAGAAAAACAAAAAAAGGAACTAGAACAAAAAGAGCGTATGCTTGAGTTAAAAGAGGACGAGGTTCGTAGGTCGGTAGAAGGAGACTTTGTGGGTTTCCGAGGATTTGGACGGCTGCGAATTCCGGTAGGCCCGTTTGTTCCTTTGTCCAGAACGCCAGTTTTATCGCATCCAAATTCCCCACAGGCGGCCCTCAGGCGGAAGACACCGTTTCCCGATTTAGATAGTAACGATGGGCTGAGAAGGGAGATCGAAGATTTGAGGCGGGAACTAAATTTGATGAGGAGAATAACCCCGTTCGCTCCTCATCCACCTTCCCCCTTACCTCGTTCGTCGTATATTTCATTTAAATTGTGGGAAATAACAGAGACGATTCCCAGGTTCGATAGACACAATATTCCTGTTTCCCAGTTCTCCAAGGCATGCCGACGCGCTTTAGAATCATTGCCTTCCGATCATTCTAGTGAGGTAGAAACGTCACTTATAAGACCATTACTTCCAAAATTAAGCGGACACGCTTACATAGTAGTCGAGAATGTAAAAATTAATAAAGTAGAGCAATTAATTGAAAGATTTAAAGACGCGTTTTTACCTTCACACGGTTCAAATTACTATCAGGGTCAGCTAGCGACGGAATTTATGAAACCAGGCGAGCACGTGCTCGACTATTTTAGTCGTATGAGGGAGTTGACTCAGTCGATCGTTGACGAAGAGGCAAAGCAAATAGGGCATTTAGAGCATAGGGTAGAAAGGAAGATAGAAGAAGAAGGGCTAGACGCGTTTATGAGAAGTCTGCCTCGTGACTATCGAATAGCAATGCGGTTCGAAAAATTAGAAGACTTCAATGCGGCATTAATATGCTTGCTGAAAGTAGACAAACAAATTCAAGAGGACAGGAAAAGGGTAGTCTCACCAACCTTTAAAAATCAAGTTGTCAATATTAGACCGATCAACGGAGTTAAGAAATGTAGTCACTGTAAAAAAGACGGTCATTTAGAAGAAACTTGTTGACAAAAACTAGGCTATCCCTTCTCCCAGAATTCAGATCAAAAATCTCCGAGTAACCCGAAGTCGCCCTCGAAACAAAAAGGTCCAAGTAAAAAGTGCAAATACTGTAAAAGATTCGGACAACTTATACTCAAATGCCGAATATTAAAATATAAAAAAAAATCCGGGAAACTCGAAAGAGGGTGCGGCGCAAGACGCACGTCGCTCCCCGTCCCCGAAACAGCGTCTAAACAGTTCAGGCCAGAAATCACCTGACTGGAAATGTGACATTAATGATCGACACAGGTGCTGAAGTAAATATCTTAAAAATAAATGTCTTAAAACTTACAACAGAAACTGACACGACGGATATATTACAATTGACGGGTATTTCCACTGAAATACGTAACACATTAGGTACTTCTGTTATTCGCATATATGGGAAAGATGTATTATTTCACTTACAATTAGTCAAAGAGAACTTCCCTATCCAATCTGACGGTATTTTAGGAAATGAATTTTTGGGTTTCCAGATCTGCAAAAATTGATTATACTCTCGGATGTTTGAATTTCAAGAATATTTTTGTACCTTTCTCGGTAAATGAAAGTGTATGCATTCCGTCACGCTCGTCGCGTATTTCGTACTGTTATATAAAAAACTCAAAACTTACTGAAGGATATATACCTCGTTTACAGCTTCCATCTGGAATTTTTGCCGGCGAAGCTTTAATCAGAAACGATAATAGCAAAGGATTTTTCAAAATATCTAATACAACTTTGGATTCTTTTATGTTTGAAATTCCGCGATTGGAACTTTGTGACTTTAACGTCAATACTCTTCCAAATTCAGGATCTGATACCACTACACCTTTATCCGATATTCACGATCCTGACCAATCCTGTATCCTGCCATTTATCAACACAATTTTTGCAGAGAAAGGCGAAATAAAGATTTTGGGGACAAGAGCTCCTAAGACCGAACCTTTCTCAGAATCCTCCCGAGTTGAATCTGTAAAAGCTCTCCTCCACCTAGAACACCTGTTAGAAAAGGACGTATTCTAAGCTTTGCTGCGTCATTACTCGAGAAATAATAATTTTATGATATTAATGTTAATTTACTTTCATGTTTAATGCTTAACGTTGACACGTTAGCAATTTATCAGTTAAAATATAAAAAAAAATTATTATTTTTCCTTTCTTTGTCAAATTTCTGGTAAAATACGACTAAACTAGTTCTGGTATAGATTTACCTTAGCGTTGCGTACTATTTTCTACGTTGTAAATTTTGCACGAGATAAAGGGAGAAAGAAAGAAAGAGAGAGGAAAAAAAAAGACTCGTCTAAGGTTATATAGAAATTCACTAATGATGTTTGGCTTTCTTATTTTTCTTTACTTTATTTTACTTATTTTTTTTCATTTTATTTCTCTTATTTTTCTTTATTTTATTTTTCTACTTCTTCTTTTTCTTCCTCCTTCTTCTCTGCGTTTAAAAATAAAAATAAAAAAAATAGAAGAGTATTAGTAAGAGGAGAAACAAAGTTCGTCGTATGTTTACTACATATAGTCATAAATATGTACCGCGGAAATTGTTATTAATATATCGTACCTCACGAAAAACAAATAAAAAGCGACGTAAATAAACCAAGGTTATAAGAATGTTTCCAATATTTCTAGAAATAAGATTGCGTTTAACTCTCCTTCGCTACCACGTAAACACCTAAGCCTCGTAAAAACTCGTAGGACTAAAAATAATGAATAAACTTTCAAAAAAAAAATATTTCTTTAGAAGTCAGAAATAGATAATTTCGCTTTACATGGTAGTATAAAGCTGTTAAAGTAAAAACAAAACTAATTTTGAAATAAAAAGAAAATAAGATGACACCTTGAAAGTGTTTGAAAGGTAAACAGGCAAATATATTTTTTGAAATTTAACAGCGAAAAATTACGTAAGATCTCAACAGAAATTAAACAGTATCAATTTAATAGAATCATTTGATTTACCCTTCTTTTTTTTTGTATATATAAACTTTATTATAAGGGTTTTCACGTAAAAATTTTCTAATTCTTTTATCGTAATTTAGACTTTTTAATGCAAATATGTTTGGGTATATTTATAAATCAATTTACGAGTTTATTTGTTACGTCGACATCAAGCTTCCGCATTGTAAGAGCACGATTGCGACGAAACTGCAACAAATATAACATCTGTGTCATTGCAAAGGATGAGAAATGGCAATCTCTCTCTCTCACAACGACCACCGTACAGTCGTTACAACTGTTTGACATACCAGAACACCAGCATGTACCTCAAGCCAATGTACTCACAGGCAGATTTAGAGGATGTATGGAACCATGTGATATAACGGCTGTTTACTAGAGAATTGTCGGCAATGACTGTACAATAGAAATAAGAAGATAAAAAATTATTAAAATTCTAAATAATAAATTAATTGATAACATCAAAAATATTGAAGGATTAATAGAAATATTACGTAATCGATAATAACTTTCCATACTACATATATTTAAAGTTTTGCTTGAAAGACGATAATAAGATATTTCGGCAAGTGATTCAAGATAACATGGTTGTGTTATTTTATCTGTCATCGAGATACTCGTCTAATAACAAGTTTAATCGAATAAATAAATTTATTAAAATGGATGTTGTAACAACCAGTCTCGAAGCTTTGAAACAAAGAGCTACGAATCAACAAAATCAGAAATCTGATATAGCAGCTATCGAAGCGTTTTGCGTTATGGTTACGAAGGAAACGGAAGGTGTTCAAATAGGAAGTAAATTATTAGCTACGCACTACTACTGCAAGAATACCCATTCGAAAGAATTTAGTACCAGCTGCTGCCCAACCTGCTTTGCTATGTGGAAATATACTGACGCAGGATCGTTGGCAATGAGTGGTATCTACTTCGAAATAAGCCAAAATAAGCCACGAAATGAGCCAATTAGAGGTGCTATCTGGGGCTTTATTACGAGCCTACTCCTCCATATAAAAAGCAAGAGTGATCGCCAGACTCCGTCAAAATCAGCAGAGAGAACCGAACTCCTAAAAATCAGAATGGAGCAGCCAGAAAACAACTTGCAGCATATCAAGCAACATTCAACTAAGGCTAAAGGCAGTTCACTTAAAAGACATACTCATTTAAAATATAACCTTTTTACGAACCACCAGGAAATAAATTCCCTGTTGCTTCACTTTAAGAGGGGACGTGTCACGTCCTAGTGACGACTAACAAGGAGAAGACATGAAGTGTATCTCGAGTTTCTCTTTGAAACTTTGCACACTTGTAAATGTTGATTAGTACTACAAGGCTATCTATATAACTCTGTCCAATGCTTAACCCTTTTCGAGATATTGGCCGACGAAATTTGAATAAATATTTCAGGACGTATATATACTTCTCCATTTCATGTATTGTCATAAGCGGCGGTAGCCGAGCGGGTAAAGGCACAGGCTCGTAATTTTTTTGTCGTAAGTTCAAGTCTTGTCGGTTTTATTATTTTTTTTTTTCTATTTTTTTTTTATTCTTTTTTTTTTTATTTTTGTCAAGTATGTTTTATTCATCTTCGTTTTTTTTAATTTTTTTAACAATATGTTTCATAAAAAAAAAAAAATTTTTGGAAATATGGTGTATTGTTATTATGAAACGTGTCAAATTTTTTTTATTCGTGAATGTTCCAAGTAATTTGGAAAATAACAATTATTTAGTTTGGGTAAGTAGTAAAATGAATAATTAAAAATTAAATAACACATACTAAAATATGAGTTATTAAAATAATTAAAAATTAAATAACACATAATAAAAAATGAGTTATTTATTCATTTTCACGTTTTTCACGTTTTATAATAAAAGTTAATATTTTTTGAAAAATGACGTAAATCGTACGTCATATTAACGTTTTGTGTTCACTGGGTGTATATATTCATATTGTAAAATTCATCTCATAGCTATTCTCATGAACGACCATCGATATTGGCATTTTGATAGCATGTGGTAAAATAGAACAGCAAGGATCAGTTGTCGTTCGTGAAGGAAACATCCTTACAATTCTCACCTTTGGTACGCATTAAAAATAGGTAATAGAAAAACTACTATCGTGAGTGGGAGGCACTCCTACTCTTCCACACGAGACTATATAAGGGGTAGCGTTCGATTCCGCGATGCTTTTTTCTCTTCTTCTTTCCCAATAAGATTTATTTAATCTAAAAAGTATTACGATAAGAAAAATAACAAATTAAATATAAAAATAATTAGGAATCGATAAATCCACACAATTCGTGGATCGATAAGAAGGATGTTTTGTAAAAATATTTTTAAATAAAAGAGAAGATATATTCTTCTAATCGTTATCATTATCATCTTTATCATAATCATTATTATTATTTTTTAATAATTTTTGATAATAATAAGAATAGTAATAAATCTTGATTATTTATTCATGCGGACAATATTACCCATAAAAGTTTTACTCTCCTCCACTTTTATTTAACCGATAAGTTCTTATTTATTTTTTCTATCCACGTTAACATATTGTTATGATAGTTTTTGAAACTTCTCATTGTTTTATTACTAACAGTAGCAATTACTAGATCGTCTACATAGAGTAAAACAAATATTTTTGGAAATATTTCCTTTATCTAGTATGAATACACATCGGTCAATTAATGAATTTCGAAAGCCTTTTTGTAATAGAGCTTTTTCAAAAACTTCAAACCAGCATCTAGCTGCTTATTTCAATCCATAAATCGCTTTATTTAATTTACAAACTTGATTGCTTTCTGTGTGAACACCCTCTGGGATTTTCATATAAATTTCTTCTTTTAATATACCGTTAAGAAAAGCAGTCTTTACATTCATATGATGTATCAACATATTGTTTTGATTTGGAAATGCTAATATAAATCTAAAACTTGAAATTCTCGCCACTGGTGCAAAAGTTTCATTATAATCTATTGAATATTCTTGACTAAATCCGCGAGCGAAAAGACGAGCCTTATATTTTAATGGATTTCCATTACCATCCCTCTTTATATTAAATATCCATTTACAATCGTCAATATTTTTATCACTTGTTTTATTCACTAATGACCAAGTGTTATTAATTAACAGTGAATTAATTTCCTCATTTATAGCTTGTTATTATCATTTATCTCTATCAGTTCTAGTTTTAATTTCTTGAAATGAGATCGGAATATCATAAACCATAGACTGTGCACACACGAAGCGATCATCCGGTAAATCATCTTCATTATATGAAATACAAGGATGATATCTAATCCTATCACTTCTCCTCAGTTCAAGCATCTGATTTCTTATTATCAGATTTTTCTTTCCTTTTTACTGATTTAAACTGCTTATCAGTTTGATTATAAGAGTTTTTATTTGCAACACTAACCTGTTGCAAAACATCTGATTTTTCATTATCAGATTTCTCTCTTATTTTACAGCTTTAGACTGTATATCAGTTTCATCACCAGAGTTTTCAGAGTCAACCCTTTCAGTCCTTACGACTGGCCTTGAAATCAAGTAATTAGACTCATCTACAATAACATCTCTGACAACTATAAATTTTTCATTTTTCACGTCCCACACTTTATATCCATTAGGTTCATACCCCATCAAAATTCCTTTAAACGACTTTTCATCAAATTTTGTTTTTCTAATTTTATTAAGAATATGCACACTAGAACCAAATACTTTTAAATACTTTAATTGCGGCTTTTTACCGTGCCACATTTCATATGGTGTTTTATCTCGTTTTAAAGCTTTAGTTGGTGTTATATTTATTAAAAATGTAGCAGTTAGAACTGCTTCCCCCCAGAAAAATTTATCTAAACTGGCACCAATTATCATTGCACGAGATTTCTCAGTCACAGTCCTCACCAATCGTTCGGACATACTAATTAAGTGTGGGGTACGTGGTACAGTTTAATGATAGCTAATGCCTTTTTGTACTTAATAGTCTTTCATCTCGTTTGGTAAATACTCTCGACCATTGTCGCAATATAAATTTACAATTTTTAAATTAAAATGTGCCTCACTCTTTGCAATAAAATCTTTAAAAACTGAAAATACGTCTGATTTATATGTGATCAAATATGTGACACAATAATGAGTGAATTCATCTACAAATAAAATAAAGTAATTTTTGTTATTAATTGTCGGAGGAGTGATGGGACCACAGACATCAAAGTGAACAATAAACAATGATCTCTTAACGTAACTTTTATCCTTTTTCTTTTCGAATGATAATCTTGCTTGTTTTCCTCTTATACAAGCTTCACATAAATTATCGTTAGGAGTTACTTTATCTATCTGATTCATATCCTTGACCATTTGTTTGTTCTTCAACTCTACAAATTTTGACTTTCCTATATGCCTTAAACGTTGATGCCATATATCGTAATTATTATCAATAATATATGCATGAATATTAGAATTTGTTTTTTTTTTACCTAGAATTAAATCGACAACAATCAAATTTTTCCACTCCTTACCTCTTATTATGGTTTTACCATTTTTATTTACTTCAACGCCTTTTTCGTTAAAAATGATACTTAGACCTGCCTGTTGCATCCGTCGTACCGATAATAAGTTATGTGGCACATCCGGACAGTATAGTACATTCTCCAAAGTACCTTTGATTCTCATATTGGTGGTAAAATCAATTGTTCGTGTCAATATAGGCGAAGTCATAATAAATTGATTCCACTGTATAGATAAATCAAACTGTTTCATGAAACAAACAAATAATCTTAAAAAAAACAACTTATGACATATTCGAAAACAATTAATTGTATTAATTTGCATAACAGATCATTTATTTATCTTAAGACACATCAGAACTAAGGCAAAGGAAGCAATAAACCCTCATTTAGGATTTCGTATAAGGAATTTATTTTTTGTATTAATTATAAAGCTCTCACTATTGTGGAGCTTTTTCAAAAATTTTTCCTATAGAAATTTTTAAATTAATTGAATCAAATTAAAAATATAAAGCATGCAAATAATTAATACATTAGTTAAAATTAGTAACAATAACTAATATTAACATAATGTGCCCAGTTAATTTAAGTGGATAAGAAATTTCTCTTTATATATTTCTAAAGAGTATTTGCTATCGAGAAAGATTTAAAGTTTATTCGCCATCTATGTGTAATACCATATAATAAATATTACTTAATAATATAAGATATTTGTAAACATAAATTATCCTTGAGACTACACATGTATTGTAAATGTTTTATTTTTAACGTCGGAGCACACGCTTTACTTTCGTACATCTATAAAGTTTTTGATAGACAACCAATGTTTCCCGAGAATACCCTTTATTTGATATAAATTTTTATATATTTTATTAATTTCAATTTGTTTGTTTGCGTATATATATATATGCTCCATTCTTGGCAACTGAAATTTTTATAGGAGGCTTTAAATGAATAAAACTTTTTAAATACTTATCATTTTTTATCAGATGGTCTGAAGCTCTCGAATCTAGGACAAAGATTGCCTCATCCTCGTTTCCATCTTGATAATTTCCAGTCATAAACGCAAAACTAGAAGTAGCGTCAGTATGTATTGGTTGATGCGTCATTTGTGCAACTTGCGCGGTCCTTTTTCTTTCAATATTATTTTTATCTCTTTTAAAATGGAAACGGTCTCTTTTTAAATGACCCCTCCTTCCGCAGTGATGACACTTTACATTTGAAAAACTAATATTGCTATTTTTAAAAAAAGTTTTATTTTTATATATACGTCTATTGTTTCTAAAAAAATTGAATGGTCTCTTAATTTTGTTTGAAACCGATCCACTCGCACTCTCTACTTGAAGAACTTTCACACTAGTGTCTCTGCTATCGTTTCTGACAACGTTTCAATCGCCGTTATTATCCCCCTATAGGATGAAGGAAGTGTTAACAACAAATGCGACACTCTATCAGTCTTGCCTAATTGTGCTCCTGCTGCTGATAACTCCGTGATTAGCTCATCAAATGTTTGAAAATGTTGCAGCAAAGGTATATCGCCTTGCAGTTTCAATGAAAGTAATTTCTTTCGTATAGACAGTTGTGTGGCCATACTTTTTCTTTCGTAAATTAAATCTAAACTATTAAATATTTCCTTCACACTTTTACCATCTTTTGCAAAATCAAGAAAAGAATCTGACAAATATTCTATTATTACACCTTTAGCAACTCTTTCCGATTTATTCCATTCTTCTGTTATTGGAATCGGAATATTATCACTAAGTATATTATCTACACCTAATTCAGTTAACAAAGCTTTAATTCTAAATTTCCAAATACTATATTTTTCACCGTCGAAAGGTTTTATATTTATTTTAATTCCTACTTTATCCATTTTTTTTCTTTCTTTTTCTACCGCTTTGTTTCGTATATCGTAGTTGGTTTATACAAGAAATAGATTGTCTATCGCGATAACGTTATGTAAACTTTGTACGTTTCAAGATATAGGCATTCACAAGTCCTTATCGTTCTTTATCAGAGGACAAAGCGTCTCTTAAAGGATCAACGTAATATGACCGTTCTCCCCCACTACTTCAACTTACAGTTCTACAATAAAGAAACCTTTTTTTTCTTTCTTTATAACCAAATAGATACTAAAACAGAACAATGAATATTAGAAATTTCGAACTTCTACAAGATTCAAAGTTTCACTTTCATGCACAAAACCGTGTATTAATTCTTTAATTACATATGCGTATGAAAATACGTAGATAAGTAAGAAACTACTTATCTTAATTCTGAATCCTTATGTGTCGACTTCACCAAATAAAATAATAGATATTAAATTAAAAAAACTTATTACACTTCACGAACTTTCATATATATAATTATTACTATAAAAAAAACGAACACTGGGCCCATAACTTGTTGGGAAATGGGAATAATAGCTCACAAGTTTATAGAAAATAAGAAACACACTTTTATATTATTTTATTATATCAGAGCTGAGGCAGAGACGTCTTTACGCTAGCAAGGTTCTTAAGGAAGAGAGCTAAAAGAAAGAAATGCAACTGCGTCCAAGGGCCTATGTAAATAAAGATTAGGCGGCTGTATGTTTACACAGTTCGATTATAATCTCATATAGGGATTCTAGAAAGTGCTAGAATAAGTTTTGAATACGAGAGAACCTTAACGTTCAATCCAACAATTTATTTATTAGGTAACCTTCAACAAATGCGCGTGTCTAGACGCTGCAAGTCCACTGTATTCCGCCAACTCTAGTGATGTTATAAAATGGTATATATAAATATTTGACATTAAAATCTCTCGCGACCGCAAAAATTTGCTACGCGACCCCATTTGGGGGTGTCATAGTTTAGGAAGCCCTGCTTTAGAGTTAAAGTCGGATACCCCATTGTTCAATACCCGGGGTACCTGGGTACCTATATGTAAGAATTTAATATTTCTATAAAATTGTAAAATAATAAATAATTAAACTTATCTCTAGAGATAAAAAATATTATTTAATATATAAAGAAATGAATTTATTTAGCTTTTTATTAATTTTAATATAAAACTTATAAATTATACGTAAAATATTGTTATATTGAATTTATTCTTGAAAACATATTTCGCATTTTGTAATTGCTTTTGAATGTAGATCGCAAACTGGTTTATTACATTCTTTACATAATTTTCGCGTTTTTTTCCGTTTTTTATAGACACCTTGATAACAAATATAACATGATCTTACAACAATTTTTTGTCCAGTGAAATCTGCTTCTTGAGTAGACCCACCGGATTCACTTGATGTTGTTGCTCTGCTTGTAGAATTTATTGGTTTTCCATAGATGCTTTCGATCGCAATCCGAGTAGTGAAATTTCTCATAATTTGAATATTCTGAGATCGTGCTTCAATCAATGGCATACATAATTCTTTACTTAATTGTCGCAAAAATAATCTGCGCTCTCTTGTCTTTTTTTTATCATTTTGGTATTTTCATAATAAACTATGTAGCTTGCAAGACTGGCGACATCCAAAATATTAAAAAAAAATACAAAAGGCCATCGATTAGTCTGTTTAGGCGAAATTTCTCCTATTCGGAGTCCTCTCGCAATTAGATAATAATTAGCTGTGGAGGTGGATTAAGGATCAGATAACAAATAAGACACGTAGTTGAGCCAGACGGAAAACGATGTTCCTTTATCGGCTCTAAAGGGGAAAAGTCTTTCGGCATAAAAACCCCTTGAAGATATTTAAATACACAGATAAGTTCGTTGAGGTGAATATAAGGTTTGTGACTTTAGAGGTCTACAATAGAAAGATGTTACAATGGTACTTAGCTTATGGTGGTTGGTCTTTGTCTAGCACAAAGGTCTTTGTAGTATTCTTGTATCGCTCTCGAATCCCTTACGTCTACTCGGTAGGGCGTCTAGGATCAGAATGTCTAGCTAGCTTTGGAAAATGGGTCCTATTGGGCGTGGCTGTGTGATGCAGCGCCCTTGGTGGGGATGCGAGTGTATGGGAAAACTCATGAAGCGCCTACGCGCGTTCATGATAATGTAGGCTAATGATATAAGGTCGAAACCGACCGTACATACTCCGCCCGTTAAGAGAGTTAGCGATCAAAACAATTAATTCATGAGTGAGGTGTGCCTTCCTGAAGGCATAAGTTCGGTAAAAAGTTCAAATAAGTGTCGCTTAACTTAATTCTAAGTTCGCTGGCCAAGCGAGATATTACTCTTGTACGTACAAGGTGGAGTTTCCGATATTTTAGCTTATATAATGAAGATTAACAATTGGTTGAGTTGCCTTAAACTAATCGCTATCGGGTAAATAGTCTCGTTGTGCTGGACTGTTCCTTGGACGGATATTTCCTCAACTGCTGGTATTACGTCGTCTTCGGATGAAAATCTATAATCTCTCCTAATTGCCCTCTTAATAATTTGTCTCATTGAGATAAGATTCCAACGTGATACGTCTCAATAGCGTCGGGTAGAATCTCCTTGGGCGTAGTAGATTGTGAGCTCACTGGAAATATTGAGGAGTTAGTGTGACGTGGTTATTAAGTTCGAACATAATAGTAAAGTCTTATTCGATGATTAGCGACATAAGTCGCGGTCGAACAGGTCACCAACTTTCTCGATGGTTTGCTACATAAGTCGCGGGTGACCAGGTTGAAACCGACCGTATTTCGATGAGTACCTATGAAAGAAATGGTAAAGGACAAATAGTCGTCGCATTACGCATGACTACTCCTTGGGCGGTTTTGACTGAAACTACTCGAATGATGGAGTCATCTCCCGGATGCACGTCAACGACTTGTCCCAGTAGCCATCTCATGCAGGGATCATCTCAATAAGGATGACAACCGCGTCCTTTGCGATGACGTTCCCGGATGACAATCTATTAATCGGGATTTCAGTGTAAATGTCCTCAGGTAATCTAGTCAGTGGTCGGCCTACTAAAAAATGAGCGGGAGCTAAAGCCATGATGTCGATTGTAATTGAATTCGCGATCGCCTATCTAAATTCGCGCCATATTCTCTTCGTCGTGTGACGCGTTTTGGATATCGGGAGGTCCTTTTTGAGGTTGACTTGCGCAACACTATCTCATTTAGGAAATCAAGTATTTCGTCTATCGTCGGAACACATCGGGATTTAGTCGTTGTTCCCACTCGTCTCGGCATTCATCTGATATCGCGTTTTCTATTACGCGGGTTATGACAGTATGCGGCGTTAAATCAAGAGAATCTATGGTTCGGATGCGGGCGCGGGTGTCGTTGATTAATCGCGTCATACCTCTTATATCATTAATTTTCGGTTTCTGCGTGGCTAATAACGCTTTGACGTGTTGCGATAATAATAGTCTCTTACGATCGTATGCCGCTAAGAGAGCCTCCCATGCCAGTCTATAACTGCCTTCTTTTACCGAAAACTGCAATACTGTTTCCCGCGGTATGCCTATTAAAGATTCCCTTAAGTAATCTAATTTTTCCAAGTCATTTATGTCCGTTCGCGACCCGACTAAGTAGTCCGTCTGTGGGTTGTGTAACGACTCAACATCTGATCCATTGTATCAACTCCAATTTGTGTTTTATTATAATACTGAACAACTAATCTTTAGCAAAAAAATACATACAGTGCTTAGGAAATATTCAAACGTCCACTCCAAGTCAAGTCTAGTTTGAAACTGACCATTATAAGTAACGAATATTAAGCAGCTGCACAAGAATTTCGACTATTCTTCTACCTCCCCTCTTTTCCAAGGTTAATATTTCTATAGAAAAAGGGTTTCTCAGGTAGTCCTTAATGTAATGAGTAATAATGTGAAAGTTTCCCGGTATAAAAATTCGATTATTGAATGAATAACCTAAGCGGGTACCCAGGTACCCCGGCTATTGAAAAACATTGTAACGACTGGGTATTGACATAAGGGTTAAATAAATTTTTTGAAAAAAAAATATTGCGAACTACTTTATTATTACACTATCAATAGTGTAGTATCTTTTTAAAATTTTTAATTTAAATTTTTAAATCATTTTTTTCCATTAAAATGTTGATTTTCTTTTTTAATTTTATTAGAATCTACATTAACTTTCCGTTCAGATTATACAAAAATTTCATTTTTTACCTTTATTTTAAAAAAATTACGATTTTTGGGAACCTGGCATCGCTCGGCGATGCTTAGAATAGACTTACAAGGAGCATTTTTCCACCATTCATTTCTTGATTTCGCTTTAGTTGAACACGTATATATAGCCGTGTTTTGCCTCCCTTAACACGATCCGCCGATAGCAGAGTTAGTAAGGGCGCAGAATCGTAGCCGTGGTGTCTCGTGAGTTGAATTCCCGTCCTTCTCGAATTTCTATTCTATTTCTTTTTCTATTTCTTTTATTTTTTCTTCTCCAAGAAAGTCATACTTACTAGAATTTTTTTCTACATTTTTACAGTATGTTATATATTTTTTATAAAAGATATAATGAAAAATAATTTTATTGATGCATTTATTTTATAAAACGTGTCTTTTAACCACTTGACATACAAATAATATGTGCGTCAACGCGTCCATAGGATACCATTTAATTTGACTCAATTGGGAACACTTATATACTTGCTTAGAAACAGGATTATTTTGTAATTTACATTGCTTTATGACATTCAATAAGGTTGATAATTAATTAAGTAATACCATAAAATATATATATATAATATCTGTTAATATTGTTATACCAATATCTATCTATCTAAGATTAAGGTGATCGAAATAATTTAACAGACTTGGTTTCTCTGTAAAATAAGAGATTATATTATAACCTATATTTCAATATTTACATTATATACAAAAATTACCTGTAAAATAAGAGAAACGGCAATTAAGGTAAATTATTCGTCTTCTTTTCACCCTCTACTTTTTACCACAGTTTCTATTTAATATTGTGTAACTTCTCTTTACCCGGACCTCTGTTACCTTCTTATATCCTTCCTATTTATCTATCCATCTCCTCCTTATAATTCCCTACGTGGCTGACGATTACTGGGCCACGTGTCTAATCGGTTATGCTCGCAGCGCGCGCAGCATCTACTGGGCGCTCAATTCAAAGAGATTATATTCTCTTTACATCTCCCCTCTTTGAGATAAAAATTGCACAAAATTTTTTTTTTTTTTTTTTTTAATCTTTGTCAGTTGATAATATGGGAATAAGCTTTGTTGCATGGAATAGGCTCGTTTCTTGATTTCTCTTCCCAGTTTCTATTTTTTAAATTGAATCTGAAATTTTTTCCTCTATTGTAAATGGTCCAATTCTTAATTCTTCTAGTTTTTTCCTATTAGGTCTATTTCCATTTTCTATGTATACTCTATCTCCCACCTTAAACTCATGGTGTTTTCTGTTTCTATCAAATATACTGTTATGTCCTGTAGCGTAATATATAGTTTGGTCTGTTTTTGGTCAAGCTGTTAAGCCTTTACCAGGGAATGACCTAAAGAATTGTGATAGGAATGACGAGTAACGAGTCTGGCGGAGATGACTGGATGGAAGGAATCGATGTTACTTGGCTTAAGAAATAGGTTATGATCGAATATTGGGAGATATATGGAGTAATTAGTCCTGATACACCTTTACCTTTCCGTCAATGTTGGTTTTTATTCCGGATCCTTGAATCGGTTCTGGGACAGGTTTAGTATCAATAAGCGCTGGTTTTAACTAATTCCACCAGAATTTTCACTCTTAACTTGGTTTAATAAAGTATGTTTATTCTTTCACCTCAACGAATGATCTTCCTTTCATGACACACAGATTACACTGATTACAGGATAACTTCTTGTTAACAGACTGAATACTAACTTATTAGGTAACATAGAATTACAGACTTATTAATTGACACAGAATTACGGACTTATGAATAATACTGGATTTCAGACTTATAACTAATACTGGATTTCAGACTTATAAACTAATGCAGGATTGAACAGAAAAATAATAATGCCAATACTAATGATCTCCGTCGGCTCTCGAAATCGCTTCTTATATCCTTCGTCCGTGCGTACCCCCCAGTACGTCATCTCCTCTTCTTAACGAATCGGTTTTCGGAAAATGCACTCTGTCTTCACTATTGGTGAGTTCATTTACGTGTACGACGTACACATGTACGTGTTATTAGTATTTCGGGTTAAGGTTCGGGCGATATTCGGACCTAAGAAATCCGAGTGCCTCCTCGTTGGGGGGGAACTTTATTGCTCCGATAATTTTATGGTTGCTTGAAACCGATAGGAGTAGATGTGTGTTTGAGGATGTTTACTTTGTATGGTCCTCTCTAAACTCCAGCCGGTATTGGAGTGCTGGACTTAAAGAATGCCGCTCATCTGGTCCTTCTCCTCTCATAAATAACCTTGTCATCGCGTACATGATCCATACGTGATGCTCGAGGAAAATATCGAGCACAGAGAAGAAGAATAGAAAGAAAGAAGAAAAGGGAAACGTCTTAGGACGTAACAATACTTTTATTATATTTGTGTGATCTGATTGTTCTTTCCAATGCTAATTCCTTATCTTTTCTTCAGTCCTCTCCGCTTTTCTTCTTTTTCAGCTCTTCTGGAATGTTACTAGTGTCTGTGCCATATAATAAATATTCTGGTGTGAATCCTGTGGTTGTATGTTCTAGCTTGTTATATTTATCCACACATTCTCTTGCTATTGATGTCCACGCTTTCTTATTATTTTTTCCTTCATTTATTTTACACCTTATCTTGTTTACCAGTGTTTAATTTAGTCTTTCATTCAAACCGTTAGAGAATGGTGCGTCTATTGCAGTAAAGATTATTTGTATTTCCTTCTTTTTCAAAAATTCTTTAAATTCCCTTGAATTTATTCCAGGATATTGGTCCGACAGGATTGTTCTGATCTTTTCTATATCTATTACAGTCTGTACCAATTTCACAAAATCATTGGCGTTCTGAGTTCTTGCTGTTAAGATGAATGCGTATCTCGTGAAATGATCGATCAATAAATGCATGTATTTCTTTGTCGATCTATTACCTCCAAATCCCCCAATCGTATCTATTGACATAATTTCGAAGGCTTTGGTTGCTGGTCCTAATTGTGATAGTAAGCCGAATTTTTTTTGTCCCCTTGATTTATTTCTGGTGCATCTATCACATTCTGCACATATTTTTTTTATATTCTTCATCAAATTTTTAGCAGTATAATATGGGCTTATTTTCATTTTTGTTTGTGTTATCCCTGTGTGACACCATTCTTTGTGTGTTTTCTTAATTAATTCTATACTGAATTTTACTGATAATATTATTTTTTCTGTCTTCTTAATTTTTTTATAGTATATATTGTTTTTCCTTATAAATCTTCCTTTCTTGTTTTGTAATGACGTGTTGTTCATTTGGTCTAATTTTATTTCATCCATTCCTATGAAGTTCACCGTCCTTAATAAATCCTCTTCTTCCTCTATACTTGCATCTAGTACGGGGTTTCTACTCAAGCAGTCCGCTTCCGTATTATCTTTTCCTGGAACATATATAACTTTAAAATCATATTGGGACAGGTAATGGGTTAGATCGCCTAATTCTTCGTCTGTCCGTGCTCTTATGTTCATATTTTCTAGAGGTTTGTGGTCAGAGTGTATTTCAAAGTATCTTCCTATCAACCAGTGTTGCCAGTATCTTATGACTTCCTTCATAGCTAGATATTCACGATATATCGCCTTCTTCCTTTTCTGTGTTTCATTCAGTTTCTTCGAAAAGTATGCCACTGGTCTTTCTCTCCCGTCATCTTGTGTTTGTTTTAATATTGCTCCTATGCCTTCGAGAGATGCGTCTGTATAGATTTTTATTGGGCGGTCCTTGTCAAATATCTCCAGCACCGGTTGAGAGCACAGCATTTTTTTTATTTTTTTAAAAGCTTCTTCGCAGTCTCCTGTCCATATGAATTTTACGTTCTTTCTTAGCAGTCGATGTAAAGGATCTAATATTATTGAGCTTTTCTCTACGTATTCGTGGTAAAAATTTATTTTCCCTAAAAATTGTCTAATTTATTTTTGTGTGGTAGGAGTCGGAAAATTTTTTATTGATGTTATATTGTCTTTCAGTGGTGTTACTTTATTCTCTCCTATTATATGAAATATAGCTGGAGACGTTTTTAAGCCGAAGGGTAGACATGTCCACTGAAAATGACCATCTTGTGTTACAAATCCTGTTTTTCTTCTATCTTCAATTCTCAGTGGTATGGACCAAAACGCTGAATTTATGTCCAGTGTTGTGAAATATTTATAGTTTCTAGCTCTTACTATTATATCATCAATTAAAGGGAAAGGTTGTGCTTGAGGGACAATGTTTTTATTTAAGTCCCTGAAGTCTATACACATACGTGTTTTCCCTTCATTTTTTTTATATGCCAGTGTGACGGGTGCTGCAAAAGGGCTGTAAGATTCTTCTATCAAGTTTTTCTCCAATAATTTTGCTATCTGTTTTTCTATTTCTTCTTTGTCTTTTATATTGCATCTGTATGGTCTTTTACTGCAGTATTTCTCTATTTTTAAATCAATCCTGGTTTCGTACTCTTTTACTGTTCCAACGTCGTATTTGTCTTTTGCGAATGCCGATTTGTTGTTATCTATTAGTCTCTCTATTCCTCTCTATCCTCCAAGTGTTCTATTTTTGCTTGGAACTCATCTTCTTCCACGTGTTCGTTAAAATTAATTGAGTAATTTGTACTCTGATCTTTCATTTCATTTACTATCATCTTTGGTTCGTGTATTTCTTTTTCTATCTCTTGAGAGATCTCTAAATTCTCATTCAGTCTTAACCTAAAGATGGGAATTAGATCTAATCCTACTTCCGACAGTGTTATCCATATCTTTAGTTCATCGTGCCTCCTTCTGAATGATTCTCTTACCCTTTTATAATGTTCTGTCTTTATAAGTTCTTCGTGCAATTCTGCGCAGCTGAGCTCATCCGGTATAGCATACTGCTATCCTTGCTCTGTCGTAATTGACTTTATGGCGATAACCGTAGTTTTACTGTCCTTTGGTGAAGCCACCGCTTTAAATTTGAATCTCAGCTTCATTTTTCTACAGAAATTGCCGTTTTATAATATCTGTTAATATTGTTATACCAATATCTATCTATCTAAGATTAAGGTGATCGAAATAATTTAACAGACTTGGTTTCTCTGTAAAATAAGAGATTATATTATAACCTATATTTCAATATTTACATTATATACAAAAATTACCTGTAAAATAAGAGAAACGGCAATTAAGGTAAATTATTCGTCTTCCTTTCACCCTCTACTTTTTACCACAGTTTCTATTTAATATTGTGTAACTTCTCTTTACCCGGACCTCTGTTATCTTCTTATATCCTTCCTATTTATCTATCCATCTCCTCCTTATAATTCTCTACGTGGTTGACGATTACTGGGCCACGTGTCTAATCGGTTATGCTCGCAGCGCGCGCAGCATCTACTGGGCGCTCAATTCAAAGAGATTATATTCTCTTTACATATATATATATATATATATATATATATAATATTACTGCTGGACACACAAGCGGGATTTCGGAAGGGAAGGGGACAATGGACAATGTGTACGTGCTACAGCACGTGGAGAGAGAGCTAAGCAAAAAAGCCGGAAAAGTCTACGCGCTTTTTATAGACTGAAGGCAGCATTCGACAAGGTGAGAAGAGAGAAGCTGTGGACGGCGATGGAGAACAGAGGCGTGAGGAAAGGTCTAATAGAGAGAACGAAAGAAATATACGAAAAGACGGAGAACAAGATAAGAACAAAAGAGGGAGAAACGGTAAGTTTTTGGACGGAGGAAGGAGTCAGACAAGGTTGCCCTTTGAGACCCACACTGTTCACTGTCTTCATAGCGGATCTGGAAGAAGTGCTGAAGAAAGGACAAGACGGAGGTTTGGTAGTGAAAAAAGAGAAGTTCTGGTCACTCGCATATGCAGACGACATGGTGTTAGTAGCGGATAAGGAAGAAGAAATGAGAGGGATGGTAAAAAGACTTGAGAGATACGTAGACAGAAAAGGGCTCCAATTAAACGCGGAAAAAACGAAAATGATAATCTTCAGGAAAGGCAGAGGAAAGAAGAAGGAAAACGGCTGGGAATGGAAAGGACAGGCAATAGAAATAGTGAAAGAGTTTGTATATTTAGGGGTACGCTTACAGAGGAATGGGAACATGTCGAGTCACTTGAAAGAAAGAGCGAAAAGAGCGAATGTAGTGTAAGGCAAGTCTGGGGTATCGGAGAAAGAAAGTTCCAGGACGACTTCAAAAGAAGAAGTATGATGTTCGATAGCTTGGTTAAAGGAGTGATGCTCTATGGAGCAGAACTCTTCGGCTGGACAGAAAGAGCAGAATTAGAAAGGGTACAGCAGAAGTAAATCCGATGTTTGAGGTAGGATTACTGCACGCCTGGATATATAATACTCGAAGAGACGAAGAGGGATAAGATAAAGATAGGAGCGGGTCAACGTGCATTAAGATTTGAAGAGGGAGTAAGGAAAGTGAAGGGTAGGACACTGGTCAAAGATAGTCTGAAGGAGAAAGAGAAGGGAATTGATAGAACCAAAAACGGCAAGGAGAGGGAGGACTTCCTTAAAAGAAATAGGTACAGCCAGAGAGGAATAGATTATTTGAGACAACAATGGGCAGACGTAAATGCGTTACTTGAGGAAAGGGATAGAGAGATACAGGGGCAGATACAAAACAACAAAATAAGGGAAGCAAAATATAATCCGAGATTAGAGAGGATAAGGACGGTGACGAGACCGGCATATCTGACAAAAAGGAGAGAAGGATGTAGCCAGAAGTTGATAGCGAGGGCGAGGTGTGGAAATATACAGGAGAATAATAGATACTGGCTGGACCAAGAAGAAAGGAGATGCACATTATGCGGCGCGGAAGCTGGAGCGCTGAAACATCTCATAGACAGGTGTCAGAAAGTAAAGACAACAGAATTGAAGGAAGAGGAGATACTAGAGGGTAAAAAGAACGAAAGGGTAGAGAATTGGTTAAGGTTAGTGGACAAGCAAAAGAGAGAGGTTAGTAAGGAGCAAACCAAAGAGTAAGAAAACGAAGAAGTAGGTTAAGGGAAAGCGCAATAAGTATTATGATAGAATTAAGGTAGTGGTATGAAAGAATGAATGTGAGCGAAAACAAATGTAAATAATGTAAAATGTAAACCAAATCACTCCACTTGGCTGTAAAGCTGGGAAAAATAAAGATATATATATGTAAAGGAAAACCCCTTTAATTTGAATCTGTAACAAAAATAGACAATCGTAATATAAACTTTAAATGTTACAGGTAAGAAAAAAATTACTTTAAAATTACAGGTAAGATCTGCTAAAACGGCGTAAATAACACTTGTAAATAAAACTTGTAAATATGTAAAAAATAAATACTTCGATTACAGAGCAACACATTAGTTTAAAGTAATTGTCGATTCCCTCGAAGAATAAATTCATTATATGTATATCTTTTACATATATCTTTTCCCACACATATATATGTGAAAAGATAAAGGACAAAGGGCCGCGTGAGTAAACAGTTTTAGTTGACGTATCGAATTACGCTGGCTTATCGCTAGTTGCGTTCAAGCTTCGAGAGCATTCCCGAACCGGATAGAAGAAGAAGGAATCGAAGGTTGGATAATCGGGAATGGTCGAGAAGTTGCTAGAAAAGAAGTAGGAACGTGGAAGAGAGGCGATGTATAAATAAGCGGCGTAAACACCGAGAGTAAGATCATTAAGTGAGAGTTTTCCGAAGGGCTTGGGCGTGCGTGTGTCAGTATCAGTTGTTTATATCACATTACGTTAGATTGAAGTGTGAAGCACAATTGTAAGGCTATTTCTATTCATTCTGTATTAAATATTATCACATAAGTAGAATTAACATCGGTGTACGTTAATCATTTACCTCTACACTGAATCCAATCTTACATATATATATATATAATATGGTCGTTTTTCTTGACGGTTATAACCCAAAATACAAACTAAATTGTGTTGGTCTGTAAAACAGAGATTATTTTATTAGGGACATTCGTCACTATTTACAATTATTTACAATTATTTACAGTGAGTTTACCTGTAAAACAGAGAAACAACAATTAAAGCTATTACTCGTGGTGGGTTTTATTCTATTTTATCCGCCTATGAGTTTTCACTACGTTCAATTCTTCCTCTTATCCTTTTCCGCTACGTCTTTTCTTACTACTGCTTATTCTTCTCTCTCTTCTCCTTTTATAAGCTATCTGTTTGTATGGTAACGCCGCCAATCAGTCGTCGGTGGTATTATCTCCATTATGTCCGTATCGCGGTACTATTTTTAGTACTTAAAGGAGATCGCCGCCATTGTATTCTCGTGTGTGTGATCTTCTTTACAT
>JACGTP010000147.1:0-21865 GCA_023678845.1 Mischocyttarus mexicanus | reverse complement strand
AAAACGCTTAAGTCGTTAAATGCAAGCTTTCATACATATCAATTAAAACAAGAACAATCGTTTAGAGTGGTGTTACGTAACTTGCATCACTCAGTTGATTTGGACGAACTAAAGGACGAACTTAGAGAGTTAGGTCATGAAGTCGTGAAAATTAGGAATATTCAACATCGAACTACACACAATCCGCTATCGATGTTTTTCATTGACCTCAAACAAAAATCCAACAACACCATGGTTTACAATATTAACAAACTCAGCAACACGATAGTAAAGATAGAACCGCCACGAAAGAAAAAAGAAATCGCACAATGTAAGAGGTGTCAAAGGTATGGTCACACACAAAAATATTGCAATCGCAATTTTCAGTGTGTTAAATGTTCCGGTCAGCATGCAACGGCAGATTGCAAGAAATCCACAGATACTCCACCAACATGTTTCCTCTGTGGTGTCAACCATACTGCGAACTACAAAGGTTGCCCTCGCTATCAAGATATATATAAAAAGACATTTCCAACATCCAGAATAAGGAAAAATGTAAATGTTCAATCCAACCTTCAAACTCATTTGTAAACACTCAACGGTATAGCGATCCATCTATGGATCCAAGCTTTAAATAAAGACAATCAGCCATCAAATTCCTCAAATCAGCAACCTTCAAATGACGTAAACAACAATAATAGTTCTAGTTCTATGGATTCCATAAGTAGACTAGAAAAACTCATAGAAAAACAAAGCGATATAATAAATAGACAAAGCGAGCAGTTAAACAATCTCATTTCATTACTAACGATAATTGTAAATAAACTGTCAGCTACTAACAAATAATGAAGACATTACGCATTGCTCTTTGGAACGCCAATGGCCTAATGAATCGTAAACTGGAGTTGGAAGCATTTTTAAAATTACAGGACATACAAATTATATTAATATTGGAGACACACTTTACGGATAAAAGTTATTTTAACATTCTTGGCTATAAGGTGCACTTCACGAATCATCCAAGTGGAAGGGCACATGGTGGTACTGCGATTTTAGTCCAATCCAATATAAGACATTACGAGCTTGCGCCATATAATCAAGATCATCTCCAGGCAACAAGTGTCATGATATCCGACTGGCATTGCCCATTGGCTATCTCAGCAGTGTACTGCCCTCCTAGACATAGTATTCAAAAAGAAGACTTTGATACTTTCGTTGAAAGCCTAGGCTCTAAATTCTTAGTAGGAGGTGACCTTAATGTCAAACATAATATCTGGGGTAGCAGAATTACAACATCAAGAGGAAAAGCACTCTCAAAAAATATCGAAACTAACAGACTATCACATATTAGTTCAGGTGAGCCTACCTATTGGCCAACCGATGTAAATAAAATCCCCGACTTGCTTGACTTTTTTATCGCAAAAAATTTATCTCCTAGATATTCACAAATTTGCTCTTCATTTACCTCTCTTCCGATCATTCTACAATTATAGCCACAATTAACACAACCATCATTGAAAATAACCCTCCAATCTCCATATGCAATAAACTAACTAATTGGGATTTCTTTCGGGAAACATTCAACAACATCACTACAGTATCTTCACCACTAAAAACAACTGAAGATGTAGATTACGCTGTTAATCATCTAACGCATAATATAATAGATGCAGTTAGAAACTCTACACCTTTGTTAGATTACAAGTCTGGCCATGACTATCCTTCAAATATTATAAATAAAATTGCGGAAAAACGTAAACTGCGTAGAATCTGGCACAATAGTCAATCTCCTGAGGACAAACGCAAACTAAATAAAGCTACCAGAGAATTAAAAAAAATACTTCAGAACTTTAAAAATGAAGGTTTTCAAAGCTACCTTCGGAACTTGACTCCCACCGCAGACTCTAACTATTCACTTTGGAAGGCAACTAAGCGTTTTACTCGACCAACTCAAGAAATCCCACCTATCCGTCAGTCCCAAGGTGAATGGGTTAGAAGACCAATAGATAAAGCCAATCTCTTCGCCTCCCACTTGACGAACGTATTCACACCATATCCATCATCGGCACTTACGGAAGACGAAGACATCTGGACGGTTATAAATTCGCCATTTCAACTATCTCCACAGATAAAACCGTTCACCTCAATGGAAGTCAGGGAAACAATTGCAGCTCACGTCAATCCGAAAAAAGCTCCTGGTCTTGACTTAATCAACGGAAAGGTAATAAAAGAATTACCAAAGAAAAGAATCGCGTGGATTACCTCGCTATTCAACGCCATCTTACGCCTAGGTTACTATCCTACATCATGGAAAGTGGCAGTGATAACACTAATCCACAAGCCAGGTAAACCACCACATGAAGTTACGTCATATCGGCCAACTAGTCTCCTATCCACTCTGTCTAAGCTCTTCGAAAAAATGCTCTCTAATCGTCTACTTAAGTCCCTGGAAGTCCCTACTTTGCCTGATCATCAGTTCGGGTTTCGGAAATATCATTCAACAATCGAGTAGGTCCTTAGAATCACTCGTCAACTGTCACAAGATCTTGAACAGAAAAAATATTGCTCCGCTGTTTTCCTGGACATAAGACAAGCATTCGACAAAGTTTGGCACACAGGTCTACTTTCTAAACTCAAAAAAATATTACCATATCCCTTCTACCTAATCCTCAAATCCTACCTAACAGATAGAAAATTCCTTGTTAAATATCAAAACCACTTCACCTCAGCTTATCCAATCTTGTCTGGTGTTCCACAAGGCAGCGTTCTTGGGCCCTTACTGTACGCAATTTACACGGCAGATTTACCTACCTCAGAAGAGGTAACTACTGCTACATTTGCAGACGATACAGCTCTATTGGCGTCTGATAGTGATCCCCAGAACGCAACTGATACTCTCCAACGTCATCTACACTCACTGGAAAAATGGTGTCAAAAATGGAGAATCAATATAAACGAAAGCAAATCAGCTCATGTAACCTTCACATTGCGCAGAGACACATGTCCCCCTGTAGCCATCTACGGGGTAAATATTCCTATTAGGGACTCGATCAAATATCTAGGTATTATTCTAGACAAAAGGCTAACGTGGAAGCAACACATTAAAACCAAAATAAAACACATGAAGGAAAGAATAAGAAAAATTTATTGGCTCCTGGGTAGATCATCAAAGTTAGAGCTGGAAAAGAAGCTTGCTATTTATAAAGTTATTCTTAAACCCATATGGACATATGGAATTCAACTATGGGGAACTGCGAGTAACTCAAATATAGAAATTTTACAAAGGTTCCAATCAAAAACTTTACGGAACATTTGCAATGCCCCATGGTACGTAACAAACGAAAGAATTCATGAAGATCTAGGAATATCGACGATAAAAGAAGAAATTGCAAACTTCAGTGAACGCTACAATTCCCGTTTAGCCAAATATCCCAACATTCTAGCAAAAAACTTACTGGAAGCTAATGACCTAGTACGAAGAATAAAAAGGTTCTACCCTTCTGATCTTAAAAATAGATTTGGATGATTTAAAACATATTAATATTACTTGACTTAAATGTATTTAGACTTACCAATGTATGTATTATTTATTTACATTTCATGTTATTGAATCACGCCAGCCTAAAATACTTATAATTCTTGTTGAGAATTGATTGTATGTTCTTTAATAATAATAAAAAAAAAAAAAAAAAAAATTTTTCTGTCATCAAGTCAATATGCGATTCGTAATCTCGTACGGTGCCAATGTCATATTTATCTTTTGCAAAGATTGTTTTATATTTCTCTATTAGTTTATTTATTTTTGATTTTTGGTATATATTAAGATGGTCTGTTTGTGTTTCAAATTTTTCCAAATTTATATGTTCATTGAAGTTCACTTTCCATTCCGTTTTGTCTTTAATTCCATTTTTTTTATCTTTAAAATTTTCCAAAAACTTCTTTTTATTTTTTTCATTTGAGGTTGTGTTTCTTTTTTCCGGCTTTTTACCTTGTATAATTTCTAACTTTTCGTTTTGTATTAATCTGTACTTTTTTATACAATCTAATCCAATTAGGAAATCATATCTAAAACTCTTATTATCTACTACGAAGACATCTACAATTTTTTCAATATTAAATATTTTCATTTTTAAAGTTACCATACCTTTTGTTTTTTCTTCACCATTAATAGTTTTTAAGTTCATTATTTGACTATTATTTGTATTTTTTTGTTTTATTTTTAATAATTTAGCATTTATCAATGAGACATTTGAGCCTGAGTCATAAACTCCAGAAATCTTTAGAGTCATTTTGTTGGAAAATGTAATGGAGATGGTCAAGGGATGATGGAGAGAATTAGGAGATGACTAGTGGACTGTATATGTAACGAGAAAAAAATACTGGTTTAAGCGGCAACGTAACAGATTTATTGAGATGAACAGAGAAATGAGAGAGATAAAAGAAATAACAGTAATAGTGATACAAGATATGGTAATAGAGAAGGAAAAGAGAGGTCAGAAAGAAAGAGAGGACTTTAGACGACGAGTAGGGAGATAATTAATGCGAGAATAGAGAAGAGAATAACTAGGAGAAGTCTGGTTATAGAGAAGTCACTTTTGAGATAATCGAGAAACACGTCTTAATTCTTTCACTGTGATAACTGGAGTGCTGGACCTCGCACCTTATCGAGACGGGCTGGGAAGTGGTGTCGACGTGACAGAGAGCTTTTCCGCCAATTAGCATCTCCCACGCTAGTAGGGTGAGACTTTCCAGCAATCGGGAAAAAATCACGCCATATGTGACGTCATGCAGTACCAATCATCTGTTTCCACGAGAAGTGGCGTGATTTTTGATCAATAGGAGTAATCGATGGATTTTCCTACTTGAGATGACAGGAGGCATCTCGATCACGCTGCTCGAAAGGTGCTGACCCCTAGTTCAGTGGCGCGTTTTTCGAACATTCTCCCCCCCAATTCTCGAGCGCATAACGAGAATTAGAGATGACCAAGAAGAGAAAAACTGCTGCACACTTTTCAAGGATCCGTATGTGGTGGAACAGGCAGCGGGACGAGCTTGACGATTGGCCTGGTGATAGTGCTCGTGGCTGTCTTCACCGTGACGATACGGCATAGACCATCCTTTCCTGGGTGGAGTTCTATCACCCTGGCGAGAGGCCATTTGGAGGGTGGCAAACGCTCGTCCGAGATGAGAACTAGAGATCCTTTCTTGATGGTGTCCTGAGATGTCTGCCATTTGGATGTAGTCTGGTGCGCTTGCAGGCATTCTGCAGACCACCTCCTCCAAAATTGCTGAAAGCGCTCTTGAATCCGCTGGAAGTAAGATAGTCTAGAATCAGAGATGTCTGTTAGGGATGGTTCAGGGATGGTGGTCAATGCCTCCCCCCTGATGAAATGCCCTGGAGTTAATGCTGAGAGGTCATCAGGGTCCTCCGAGAGAGAACTGAGAGGTCGTGAGTTGAGAACCGCCTCGACCTGAGCTAAGAAGGTGGAGAAGTCTTCGAAAGTGAACAAAGTATCAGAGATGGTTCGTTGGAGATGATACTTTATGGATTTCACAGCTGCTTTCCATTTTCCGCCCATATGAGGTGCTCCTAGAGAGTTGAAAATCCACTTCGTGCCGTCATTAGCGAGAAGTCTTTGAATCATGAGAGATTCCTTCGTAGCGGTTGAAAACAGCTCCTTCAGCTGAGTGTTGGCTCCCTGAAAGTTTGTTCCGCAGTCGCTCCTGAGCGTTTTAGGTATCCCCCGCCGGCTGGCGAACCTCCGAAATGCCTTTAAAAACCCCTCCGTGGAGTAGTCCGAGACGACTTCGAGATGAACTGCAGAAGTAGAGAAACAGACAAACACTGCTATCCAGCCCTTAAAGCTTTTTGCTCCTCTACCCTGGAAGGTCTTCAGCGAGACTGGACCAGCATAATCCAGTCCGGTAGTCTCGAATACCAGAGATGGCGTGACTCGAGATGTCGGAAGTGGAGCCATGAGTTGATGCGCTCTCACTCCGCGTATTCGGGCACAGGTGATGCAGTCCTTCATGAAAGACTTGACCGGAGCTCGTCCTCCAATGATCCAGAAAGTCCTCCGGATGTATGCAAGCGTCAGCTGAGTTTCTCCATGCATCGTCCTGGCGTGAGCATCGGATATGATCAGATGAGTGAACTTGGACTGGCGAGGTAATATTGCTGGATGTTTGCTGTCCTCATCCAGCTGAGAGTTCTGGAGACGTCCACCAACTCGGAGAATTCCGGCACGATCGACGAAGGCCGTGAGTCGAGATAGAACGTGCCGCTTGTGAAGAGATTGACCAGCTGTGAGAGATTTCAATTCTGGAGCGAAGTACGCTTCTTGAGTCTTACGTATCCAGAACAGCTTGGCTTGCTCCAGGTCCGCTGGATTGAGTGGTGAGATAGACAATTTTGCGCCTGGAAATTTCTTGAAGAAGGAGATGGCTCGTTGCGACAGTGCAGTAATGCGAAGCAACTTCGTGAGATTCCTCTGGAAGGAGGACACATGCGAGAGGTCGATGAGATCCCAAATCGGAGATTTGGCTTGTGAGAGTGTGAGTGAGATGCCAGGGCGCTCCTCCAGGTCTGTGTTCGGTGCTGGTGGTGCTGACGATGGCCAGAACTTGGGAGATTTCGAGAGCCACGGTGGACCTTTTCACCATAGAGAATGCTCGATGAGTTGAGATGCGCTAAGCCCTCGAGATGCACAGTCGGCGGGATTGAGCTTTCCGGAGATAAATTTTCAATGAGCATGACGTACTGAATTGTGAATAGCAGCGACTCTATTCCCTACGAATTCCTTCCATCTCATTTGATTGTTTTTGACCCATGCAAGGGTCACAGAAGAGTCAGACCACAGAAAAGTGTCCACTTATGAGAGGTCGAGAAGTCTGATTACCTCCTTGGTTGGTCTGGCTAGAAGAGCTGCAGCTAAGAGTTCAAGTCTTGGGATAGTGAGTCGCTTGAGAGGAGCTACTTTTGTCTTAGAGCAGACTAAACAGACTACTGGAGGCTTGTCCGGGTATGACACCCTGAGATAGACTACTGCTGCCATAGCAAGTTGAGATGCGTCTGAGAAGCCATGAATCTGCACTGAGAGTGCCTTAGAAGAGAGATTGAGCCAACGGGGAGTCTCCAGGACTGAGAGCCGTGCGAGATTTTGCCTGAACTGAGACCATTCGTGAATAATGTCTGGTGTCAGTTCATCATCCCAGCCAACTTTTTCCAACCAGAGTCGCTGCATGAGAATTTTGGCTTTGATTACCACTGGAGAGAGGAGTCCGAGAGGGTCAAAAAGCTGGGCCACTTCTGAGAGAATAATTCGCTTTGTGACTGCCTGATGGAATAAGATGGTTCCATCAAATGTGAACACATCTTTCTGAGAATTCCACGAGATGCCTAAGATCTTGGTGGTGAGATCGTTAAACGAATGGACAGGTGAGAGGTCAGAATGCGTGGACGATAAGTGAGAGAAGTCACGAGAGTTGCTTTTCCACTTATCCAGCGGTAAACAGGCGGAGTCGCACATTTCTCGTAGCTGGGATGCGACAACATTGAGCTGCTCAATGGACTCTGCCCCTCTTGAGATGTCGTCAACATAGCTTCCTTTGAGAATGGGATCTATAGCAAGAGGGTAGTTATGACCTTCGTCCTCAACTAGCTGTTTGAGGACACGGCAGGCAAGATAGGGAGCTGCGCGAGTTCCATACGTCACTGTCGTGAGCTGATAGGCCTGAATTTGAGATGACTCGTTTACCCAGAGAATTCTTTGAAGATCTCGATCTTGGGGATGCACCTGAATTTGACGGAACATTTTTACTATGTCCGTAATGAAGATGTACTTATGCTGCCTGATCCAGAGCAATACATCGAAGATGTCAGTTTGGGTCTTAGGACCGGTATGCATAAGGTCATTGAGAGTGACATGAGATGACGATTCGGCTGACCCGTTGAACCCTACCCGCAACTTTGTGGAAGAACTCTGATCGCGCCACACTCCGTGGTGCGGGAGGTAGAAAGTTTGAGATGGCTCAGGTGCATCGAGAGGAACTGGGACCATATGTCGTAACGACTCGTACTCTCAGAGAAAGTCAGTGTATTTCCCTTTGAGAAGACTATCGTTTCCGAATCTCTTGAGAAGTCTCTGAAGGCACTTTGTGGCTAACGACTTTGAGTGCCCTAGGGTGGAGCTGTCCTTTGAGAATGGCAAACGAACTACGTTACGACCTGTAGGTAGTCGAGAGTGAGTATCTATGAAGTGCTTCTCGCACTCTGACTCAGCGAGACTTAGAGAGGACGTAGGACAAGATGAGACTTCTTCCTGAACCCAGAACTTGGTGAGAGTTTCATTGAGAGATTCATTGGAGATGGCATGACAACTTATAGGAGAGTTGGACTGGTGCGGGCAGGAGGTCGCGCCTAGCACCGCCCAACCAAACCTTGTATGAAATGCTATGGGTTCTGAATCGCCTCGCATGATAAGGCGAGATGACTTCATTATCCTTCTGAGATTATCAGCACCAATGAGAATGTCAACGGGATTAGGAGTGAGAAAGTCGGGGTCAGCTAGTCTCAGAGGTCTGAGATAAAGGGCGGCGATTGCCCTTGAGATGCCGGCGGCGTGGCTGCTTGCTGTTGAGATGGCTGCGGATTGGCTGGCTGAGGAGATGTCTGCTGGCTAGGTGCTGGCTGTTGGAAGGTCTGTTGTTTCGATACTGGCCTTGGAGATGACTGCGGCGCTAGGTTTAGCACCTTTGCGTATGACCTTGCAGGCGAGGCTCTCTGCGCGCGAGATGTCCTGGAGCTCATTGCCTTCTCGTGATCTCGGTGGCTCTCTATGTGCTCCAGAACTCGAGCTGCGGCTGAGATGAACGACAGCAGCCTCCGATACGGGGGGATCTCGGTCGAGGCGCCCAGATGGTGCTCCCAGTCCTCCCTCGTTTTGGCGTCCAGTGCCGAGCTTGCTCGCTGGAGCACGATCAGGCCCCACTGTTCCACTAGGCAGCCTAGGGCTTCGATCGCGCTGAGAGAGGACTCGACAATGTTGACTATCTGGTGGAGCCCCTGAGATGTCCTCGGCTTCACGGGTGGGAGTTCCAGCAGCCTTTCCACATCAGTCAATGCGAGAAGTCGCTTGTTATCGAATCTCCCGACCAGGCGCTTCCACGCAGTCTCAAACGCGTCAGCCGAGAGCTTGAGATTCGAGATGACCTTTGCCGCTTCTCCCTCCAGGCTGGAGCGGAGATAGTGCATCTTTTCCACCGATGAGATGTCTGGATTGTCCCTCACCAAAGAGGAGAACAAGTCCTCGAAGGGCCTCCAGTCGGTGAAGGACCCTGAGAATTTCGGTAGTTCGATAATCGGGAGAGCTGCCCGAGATCGTGCCTGCTCGTAAATTCTGGCCGGAGATGCAGGAGGTGCCAAAGCTTCGATGCGGCGATGGAGAAAAAGATTTTAAACGTTTTATAAAATAAATGCATCAATAAAATTATTTTACATTATATCTTTTATAAAAAAAATATAACATACTGTAAAAACATAGAAAAAAATTAATGTTAGCATAACGTACTTGAAAAAAATAAAAAAAGAAATAAAAAAAAAAAATTAAATTTAGGACGGACGAACTTGAACGCACGACCCCAAAATACGAGTCTGTGCCCTTACCAGCTTCAATACCGATGAATTATGTTAACTGAATCAAAACACGGGTACATATACGAGCAACTATTTGTTTAAACTTTAATCGCAAATATCTTAAAAACGATTGAGCATTAGGATTTAATAATTTAGCATAATGATGTACTAGTCATGGTCTATAAGTTGCGTGCCATTTTAAGCAAAACCCAGCGATGAATTTGGCATATTCTCCTTGTAAGTCGTATAAGTTCGGCGTCGTTATGCCCTTTCCGTCTCTGTATCTCACACGCGAATGCCCCGCGCTTGTCCTTTTGTCTATGCACAAGGGATAGACGCTAATGGTCCTAATACACATGCGCAAGGGTCCCGGCTCGCGTCTCTGGCTAAGGTGGAGGGGGAAGGACACGTAAGGCCGCACCCAAAGGCGCCACTACTCCAACAATAATTTAATATGTATAATAAATTTAATAGTTTATATAATAATTTAATAGTTTTCTAACGTGTGATACTTCTCAAATCATTTAGGAATATGTAGGGGAACGAGGCATGGTTAAAACTGCCAAGTCGTTTCACTTCTTATATTGTGTTTCATACACACATGGTAACTTTTTGCAGGATGTAGCTTTTTATTTGTCGTAGGTAAATTACTCGGTGTTCTCGCTCATTCTGATTATAGTTTCCACTGCTTTTCTGAATGTTTACTTGTTTGCCGAAGCGATTAATTAACCAGTACTGTTGAAATGAGGAATATATCTTCAACAGTCTAAACAGAACAGCATCGATGCACAACCGAAACAGTTAATCTAATAATATACTTTTAAAAAAATAAATACTATATACAAATAAATTTCTTGACGTCTCGAAGATGTCAAAGTCTACAATAGCACATAAAATTAATAACGTTTCCGAGACGTCTTTGTATGTCAAGTGATTAAAACTATTTTATTTTATATTCTTTTTATTTTTAAAACTCTTGTACTTTTTAAAATGTTTAAAATTTTTTCTTTACTTTACAAAAAGTGCTCGAAAGTAAGAGAAAAACACATTTTTTATTATATGCTATTTATTTATAATTATTAATTACATTACTTATGCGTAATAAATAAGTTATTTTTTCCAATTTTTCGTAATGTTTGCAAAAAAAAGAATTTGACATGTATAGAACTATTTATTACAGTAGAGAAAACAACGCCTGAGGGTGGAGCATCGAAACATTGGGACTTCCCATGACACGCGGGTATTGCTTGCCTATCAATAAATCTTTCAACACTCTGTCCATCCTTTACTCTCCCATTAAACAATATGTGATGTCACTCATTCTAATACGTGCTTCGCGCGCCGCGCATGAGCAGAAATGGCCCGTGAGTACGAGAGAGAACGGAGATTTTATTGCATTCTCTCACAGCTTCAGTATCGTACTAATACCAGGTGCCCAAAAATCATAATTTCTTTAAAATAAAAGTAATAAGATGAAATTTTGGTATAATCTGAACAAAAATTTGATGTAGATTCTAATAAAATTAAAAAAACAAAATCAACATTTTAATAGAGAAAAAATGATTTAAAAATTTCACAGTGATTTTACTTATTTAAAAATAAAAAAAAATATATTACACTATTGATAGTGTAATAATAAAGCAGTTCGCATTATTTTTGTTTCAAAAAAGTTCATTCAAATATGAAAAAAAATTTGTTTTATGAACTTTTGCTTTTCTTCGCGTTTTTTGCAAAAACTATCGCACTTATGCAAAATTTTATCAAACATTTTTTATACAAAGTTTAAGTATCTACAACTTGTATATAAAATATTTTTCAATATTTCAAACTGTTTAGGAGATGTTGGAAAAAAGGATAGAGATGAGCAAAGGATGTTAGAGGGAATGATATGACAAAGGATAAGGGTGAGATGACTAGTGGACTGTATAATGATGAAATAACTGGTTAAGCTTCGAGTAACAGGGTTTATTGAGATGACAAAAAAAAGAGAAAGAAAAAGATAACAGAAATAATGAATATTAATATAAAAGAGAAACGCAGAAGATTAATATATAATATAATGAGACGCACGTGGGCCGGAAGTAACCGGAAGTGCGTCACACGAGAGGACAGACAATGTACTGGTAAGAAGAGAGGAGAAGTCAGAAAGAGATTGGGAAGAGATAGTAATAGAGAGAAAAGAAATAGGAGATAGAAATAAAGGAAGGTAGAAATAGAGAAGGAAAGAGAGGTCTGTGATAAAGAGAGAATAAAAAGCAGAGATGACTTACAACTAGGAGAACAGGAGAGAAGACTTGAAGGTAAAAAGATGACAGAAGAAAAGGCTTGGATAAAGAGAGAAGAGAAAAATTAGGAGAAGTCTGGATTACTGAGAAGTCACTTTGTATAGAGATATTTGAAAAACACGTCTTAACTCGCTCACTTTTCTGAATAGAATGAAGGACCCCGCACCTTTCCGGTACGGGCAGGTAAAAAGGGTTCAACGTGACGGAGAGATTTTCCGTCAATTAGCACCTTCCACGCTAAAAAGATGAGATTTTCTAGCAATGGGAGAAAATCACACCAGAGATGACGTCACGCAGGACCAATTATCTGCTTCCACGAAACGTGGCGTGATCCATTATTCTATTGGAACAATCGATGGATCTGCCTAATTGAGATGACAGGCGGCATCTCGATCACGCTGATCGAGAGGTGCTGGCACCTACTCAAAGTGGCGCATTTTTCGATTATTCTTCCCCCCCAATTCTCGAGCGCAGAAAAAGAATTTGAGATGAAAAAAATACGAAAAATCTGCTGCACACTCTTCAAGGATCCGGGTGTGGTGGAACAAGCAGCGGGACGAGCTTAACGATTGGCCTGGTGATGATGCTCGTAGCTGTCTTCAGCGTGACGATACGACATAGACCATCCTTTCCTGGGTGGAGTTCTATCACCCTAGCGAGAGGCCATTTGGAGGGTGGAAATCGTTCGTCCGAGATGAGAACTAGAGATCCTTTCTTGATGGTGTCCTGAGATGTCTGCCATTTGGATGTAGTCTGGTACGCTCGCTGGCATTCTGTAGACCAGTTCTTCCAAAATTGCTGAAAGCGCTCTTGAATCCGCTGAAACTGAGATAATCTGAAGTCAGAGATTTCCGTTAGAGATGGCTCAGGGAATGGTGGTCAAAGCCTTCCCCCTGATGAAGTGCCCTGGTGTTAATGCTGAGAGGTCATCAGGGTCTTCTGAGAGAGAACTGAGAGGTCTGGAGTTAAGGACCGTTTCGACCTGAGCTAGGAAGGTAGAGAATGTCTTTAAACGTGAACAAAGTATCAGAGATGGTTCGTTGGAGATGGAAATTTTATGGATATCATCGCTGCTTTCCACTTTCCTCCCATATGAGGTGCTCCTAGAGAGTTGAAAATCCACTTCGTGCCGTCATTAGCGAGCAGTCTTTGGATCAAGAAAGATTCCTTGGTACAGTTGAGAATAGCTCTTTCAGCTGAGCGTTGGCTCCCTGATAGTTTCTTCCACAATCGCTCTTGAGCATCTTAGGTATTCCCCGACGGCTGGCGAACCTCCGGAAAGCCTTGAGAAACCCTTCCGTGGAGTAGTCCGAAACGACTTCGAGATGAACTACAGAGGTAGAGAAAAAGATGAACACTGCTATCCAGCCCTTAAAGCTTTTTGCTCCTCTGCCCTGGAAGCTCTTTAGCGAGACTGGACCAGCATAATCCAGTCCGGTAGTCTCGAATACAAGAGATGGCGTGACTCGAGGTGTCGGAAGTGGAGCCATGAGTTGAAGCGCTCTAACTCCGCGTATTCGGGCACAAGAGATGCAGTCTTTCATGAAGGACTTGACTGCAGCTCGTTCTCCAATGATCCAGAAAGTCCTCCGGATGTATGCAAGCGTCAGCTGAGTTCCTCCATGCATCGTCCTGGCGTGAGCATCGGATATGATCAGATGAGTGAACTTGGACTGGCGAGGTAATATTGCTGGATGTTTGCTGTCCTCATCCAGCTGAGAGTTCTGGAGACGTCCACTAACTCGGAGAATTCAAGCACGATCGACGAAGGCCGTGAGTCGAGATAGAACGTGCCGCTTGTGAAGAGATTGACCAGCTGTGAGAGATTTTAATTGTGAAGCGAAGTACGCCTCTTGAGTCTTACGTATCCAGAAAATCTTTGCTTGCTCCAGGTCCGCTTGATTCAGTGGTGAGATAGACAATTTTACGCCTGGAACTTTCTTGGAGCAGGAGATGGCTCGTTGCGACAACGCTGTAATGCAAAGTAGCTTAGTCAGATTTCTCTGGAAGGAGGACACATGCGAGATGTCAATGAGATCCCAAATCGGAGGTAGGGCTTGTGAGAGTGTGAGTGATATGCCAGAGCGCTTCTCCAGGTCAGCGTTTGGTGCTGGTGGTGCTGACGATGGCCAGAATTCCGAAGATTTAGAGAGCTACGGTGGACCTTTCCATCATAGAAAATGCTCAATAAATTGAGATGCGCTAAGCCCTCGAGATGCACAGTCGGCGGGATTGAGCTTTCCGGAGATAAATCTCCAATGAGCATGAGGTACCGAATCGTGAATAACAGCGACTCTACTCCCTACGCATTTCTTCCACCTCATTGAATTGTTTTTGACCCACACAAGGGTCACAGAAGAGTCAGACCAAATGAAACTGTCTACTTCTGAGGGTTCGCGAAGTCTTATTACCTCCTTGGTTAGTCTTGCTAACAGAGCTGCAGCTAAGAGTTCAAATCTTAGGATAGTTAGTCTCTTGAGAGGTGCTTCTTTCGTCTTAGAGCAGACTTGACTGACTACTGAAGATTTGTCTTGGTATGACACCCTGTGATAGACTACTGCTGCCATAGCAAGTTGAGATGCGTCTGAGAAGCCATGAATCTGCACTGAGAGTACCTTGGAAGAGAGATTAAGCCAACAAGGAGTTTCTAGGACTGAAAGTTGTGCGAGATTTTGCCTGAACTGAGACCATTCGTGAATGATTTCTGGTGTCAGTTCATCATCCCAGCAAACTTTTGCTAACCAGAGTTGCTGCATGAGAATTCTGGCTTTGATTACCACTGGAGAGAGAAGTCCGAGAGTGTCAAAAAGCTGGGCCACTTCTGAGAGAATGATCCGTTTTGTGACTGCCTGATGGAATGAGATGGTTCCGTTAAATGTTAACACATTTTTCTGAGAATTCCACGAGATGCATAGGATCTTAGTGGTGAGATCGTCGAACGAATGGACAGGTGAGAGGTCAGAATGCGTGGACGATAAGTGAGAGAAGTCACGAGAGTTGCTTTTCCACTTATCCAGCGGTAAACAGGCGGAGTCGCACATTTCTCGTAGCTGGGATGCGACAACATTGAGCTGCTCAATGGACTCTGCCCCTCCTGAGATGTCGTCAACATAGCTTCCCTTAAGGATAGGATCTATTGCAAGAGGGTAGTTATGACCTTCGTCCTCAATTAGCTGTTTGAGGACGCGGCAAGCTAGTTAGGGAGCTGAGCTAGTTCTATGCGTCACTGTCGTGAGCTGGTAGGCCTGAATTTGAGATGACTCGTTTACCCAGAGAATTCTCTGAAGATCTCGATTTTGGAGATGCACCTGAATTTGACGGAACATTTTAACGATGTCCGTAATGAAAAATTACTTATGCTGCCTGATCCATAGTATTACATCAAAAATGTCAGTTTAGGACCGGTATGCATAAGGTTATTGAAAGTGACATGAGATGACGACTTGGCTGACCCGTTGATCACTACCCGCAACTTTGTGGAAGAACTTTGTTCGCACCACACTCCGTGGTGCGGGAGGTAGAAAGTGTGAGATGGCTCAGGTGCATCGGGAGGAACTGGGACCATATGTCTCAACGACTCGTACTCTCTGAGAAAGTCGGTGTATTTCTCCTTGAGAAGACTATCGCTCCCGAATCTCTTGAGAAGTCTCTGAAGGCACTTTGTGGCTAACGACTTTGAGTGCCCTAGGGCGGAGATGTCCTTTGAGAATGGCAAACGAACTACATAACGACCTGTAGGAAGTCGAGAGTGAGTGTCTACGAAGTGCTTCTCGCACTCTGACTCAGCGAGACTTAGAGAGGGCGTAGGACAAGATGAGACTTCTTCCTGAACCCAGAACTTGGTGAGAGTTTCATTGAGAGATTCATTGGAGATGGCATGACAACTTATAAGAGAGTTGGACTGGCGCGGGCTGGCGGTCGCGCCTAGCACCGCCCAACCAAACCTTGTGTGAAACGCTATGGGTTCTGAGTCGCCTCGCATGATAAGGCGAGATGACTTCATTATCCTTCTGAGATTATCAGCACCAATGAGAAGGTCAACGGATTTGGGAGTGAGAAAGTCAGGGTCAGCTAGTCTGAGAGGTCTAAGATGAGACCAGTCTTGCTCCGATATTACTGACGACGGGACTTGAGATGTAATCTTTGGCAAAACTAATGCCTTGAGATTGACTTGAGAGGACGAGTAGGTCGATTGGAGGGTCAATGATACTTGACCTTGAGTTGCTCCTGGAGATGAACTACCCACGCCCTGAATAGGGATGGATCCTGGGTGGCGTTTGAGATTTAACTTCGCTACGAGTTTGGACGAAGCTAAGGTTAACTCTGATCCAGGATCAATGAGAAGACGTATCAAAGTCGGAACTCCCTTCGGAGAGATTGCAAAGGCTTTGCAAGTTGCAAGAAGCACGGGAGCTCGAGAGCAGGATGAAAGAGAAGAATGAGATGGTCGGTCGCAATCCAAAATGGGCGAGGAGAATCTGACTCTTTTAACCTTCTGAGATGACCTTGGTGATGATGAGAGGGACGACTTTGATGAAGATGAGATGGACGACTTTAGAATTGTTCTGAGATGACTACGTGGGTTTTGAGATGTCCTACCAACACCTCAATGTGAGGGTGCTTTGGTGTTGGAGGTGGAGCGAGAGGATGAACGATGAGATGACGATGGTGGAGCTGACTTGTGAGATGATGGCGGTGGAGATGACTTTTGATGAGATGATGACGGTGGAGATGACTTTTGATGAGATGATGACGGTGAAGAGGATGGTGGGGAATGAGATGCTACGGGAGTGGATGAGGAGGATGAACGAGAATGAGATGACTGAATGTGAGATGACCTTTTTCGCTGTGACCTCCGACGTGACTGCTGATGAGCCGGGGCATCTGATAAGGAGGGCGTGCTCGACGATGACGGCAGCCTCTGAGATGACATTGTGGCGCTGGAAATGATGCTCGACGAGCTTGACCGCACCTGAGATGCCTTTGACTCGGTGGAGATGGCGAGGTGTCCTGGGTGGATCAGTGTATGGTGTGGCTCCCCACAGGTGTTGCACCTCCTCGTGCTTCTGCACTGCCGAACGTTATGCCTCCCTAGGCAGTTGAAGCACAGCCTCTTCTCCGTCACAACTTCCACCCTTTCCTTCCGACTGAGGCTGGCGAACTTAGGGCAGAAGGCGAGGTAATGCTGCCGCTTGCAGTAGCAGCAATTATTGGAGAGGTCTGGAATGAAGGATTGCCCTTGAGATGCCGGCGGCGTGGCTGCTCGCTGAGGAGATGTCTGCTTGCTGGGTGCTGGCTGTTGAGAGGTCTGTGATGTTGGTGCCGGCCTTGGAGATGACTGCGGCGCTAAGTTGAGCACCTTCGCATATGACCTTGCGGGCGAGGCTCTCTGCGCGCGAGATGTCCTGGAGCTCGTGGCCTTCTCGTGTTCTCGATGGCTCTCTATGTGCTCCAACGCACGAGCGGCGGCCGAGATGAACGACAGCAGCCGCCTATACGGAGGGATCTCGGTCGAGGAGCCCAGGTGATGCTCCCAGTCCTCCCGTGTTTTGGCGTCTAGCGCCGAGCTTGCTCGCTGGAGCACAATCAGGCCCTACTGTTCCACTGGGCAGCCTAAGGCTTCGATCGCGCTAAGAGAGGACTCTATAATATTGACTAGCTAGTGTAGCCCGTGAGATGTCCTTGGCTTCACCGGTGGGAGATTCAGCAGCCTTTCCACGTGCGCCAATGCGAGAAGTCGCTTGTTCTCGAACCTCCCGACCAGACGCTTCCACGCAATCTCAAATGCGTCCGCCGAGAGCCTGAGATTCGAGATGACCCTTGCTGCTTCTCCCTCCAGGCTGGAGCGGAGATAATGCATCTTCTCTACCGATGAGATGTCTGGATCGTTCCTCACCAACGACGAGAACAGGTCCTCGAAGGGCTTCCAGTCGGTGAAGGACCCCGAGAATTTCGGTAGTTCGATCATTGGGAGAGATGCCCGAGATCGTACCTGCTCGTACTTCCTGGCCGTAGATGCAGGAGGTGCCAAGGCTTCGATGCGGCGATGGAGAATAGAGAGGCCTGAGAAGTACAACTGCATCGTCGCCTCATACCTTTTCTCCTTGAAGTACGGATGCTCGAGCGGAGGCTCCCGAGATGCCTGGTAGAGCTTTTCGTTCTCCGCGTCGAACTTCTTCCAGCTGATTTCCAGGAAGTCGCGCGTTCGCTCCGCGGTGGCCAGATCCATCGCTGAGATGTCTTTTGTTTTGTTGAGAATGTCGGCGATGCTGGCTGCCCGCTGATCCTGAAGGAGTATCTTAGCGGCCATGGCGATGAGAGAGAGACGTCTGATACTGATCACTGTTACGCGCTTACTTAAAGATCCGGCTCGAAGGACCAAAAAATGTTGGGAAATTTAACGGAGATGGTCAAGGGATGATTGAGAGGATTAGGAGACGACTAGTGGACTGTATATAGGGAACGAGAAATGAAATACTGGTTTAAGCGGCAACGTAACAGATTTATTGAGATGAACAGAAAGAGAGAAATAATAGAGAAGGACAGATACAAAATAAGTAGTGATGTAAAAATAGGAGATAATCTGAGATGGCGAATATGAGAGAGAGAGAAATGGATATGGAAAAAGAAAAGAGAGGACAGACAAAAGGAGAGGACTTAGGCGAAGAGTAGAGAGATAAGTAAGGAGAGAATAGCTAGGAGAAAAGAGGAGAAAGAAAAGAGAAGTCTGAATATGGAGATAGAGGAGAGAAGAGATTAGCTTAGATAAGGACAAAAGAGAGAAAAATAAAGAGAAGTAGGAATATAGAGAAGTCACTTTTTAGATAATTCGTTAACACGTCTGCACTCGATTACTTTCTGAATAAGAAAGAGGCACCTCGCACCTTGCCGGTACGGGCTGGTAAAAAGGTGTCGACGTGGCAAAAAGCTTTTCCGCCAATTAGCACCTTCCACGCTACTCAGGTGAGATTTTCCAGCAATCGGGAAAAAATCACGCCATATGTGACGTCATGCAGTACCAATCATCTGCTTCCCCGAGAAGTGGCGTGATTTCTGATCAATAGGAGTGATCGATGGATTTTCATACTTGAGATGACAGGAGGCATCTCGATCGCGCTGCTCGAGAGGTGCTGACCCCTAGTTCAGTGGCGCGTTTTTCGAACACTCTGCTTCCATTGTTGACAATGCAACTGATTTTTGTTTTTTCGAGTTCCAACTAATTAGACCTCCAGCTAATGTTGTAACATATCCTGTACATGACCGTCTATCATTTACATCTCCTGCCCAATCGGAATCTACATATACTTCAAGTTTACTATTTACTTTTCTGTATACTATCTTATAATTTAATGTACCACGTAAGTATTTAAGTACATCTACGTATATAACTATTATTGCATCGCTGTCTATTTTACTATATACGCACGGATTTTCGGGTGATTTCTCGAATTTTATACTAGCAAGATACGCGTTTAATTTTTCATACCATTCACGACCCGCTTGTTTCAGTCCGTAAAGGGATCTTTGTAATTTACAAACTTTTTCTTCGTTTCCTTCACTAGCAAACATTTCTGGCTGGATCATGTAAATATCTTCATTCAGGTCACCTTGAACGTAAGCCGTTACGACGTCCATCTGATGAATGTGCATGTCCATTTCCACACAGGTCGCTAGAAATGCTCTAATTGTATCGTATCTTGCGACGGGGGCAAATACCTCGTCGTAATCTATTCCCTTTTTCTGTTGGTCGCCTCGAGGCACCAACCTTGCTTTGAATTTGTCTATTTCTCCATTTTGCTTTCTTTTTAATCTAAAAACCTATTTATTATTTAATATTGTTCTATTTTCTGGTTTACTCACCAATTTCGAGGTTCTATTTTGCATAAGCGAGTTGTATTCGTTTCTCATCGCGTCTAGTCAGAAGTATTTTTCACGGAGAGTCATGGCTTCGCTTGGGGACTTTGAAATTTTTATTTCCTTTTCTACATATAATTTCTTTGGCCTTCCTGGCTTTCCAGTTTTGATCAGCCTCGGTCGTCCTCTGCCATGTCTTTTTTATACATCTCTCTGTTCTCTCTCACTTTCTTCCTCGACTTCTGACTCTGAACTCTCTTCTTCATTTTTAGGGTTTTTTCTTTCTCTGTTTCTGTTTCATTCTCTATACTTGATATCACATTTTCTTCTCTTCTCTCTATGGTGATAGGTGCTTTAAAATAATTATGTTCTATTTCTTCGAAAAATCTTACGTCCCTACGTTTTATAACTGTTCTCGTTCCCTTTTCCCGAAGTCTGTAGGCCTTTGACTCCTCTAAGTATCCTACTAAAATATATTCATCTCCCTTTGGGTCAAACTTATCCCTTCTGTAGCCCTTTTTTAATGCAACTACTCGGCTACCTATTTTCCTCATATGGCTGATGTGCGGTTTATTTCCTGTCCACATTTCATATGGTGTTTTGTTATTTAATAGTGACTTAGTGGGACATCTGTTTCTTATATAAGCGGCGGTGCTTACTGCTTCTGCCCATAGACTATTTGGTAATTTTTCATCTATTATCATGCATCTAGCCATTTCTGTTAAGCTTCTATTCGCTCTTTCCGCCACTCCATTTTGCTGCGGTGTATACTCTACCGTCAGTTCCCTTCCTATTCCTTCTTTCTTTAAGAACTCTGTGAATCTGTTTGATGTATATTCCTTGCCATTGTCTGTCCTTAATTTCTTTATGGCATGTCCTGTCATTTTTTCAACCCGGGCTTTATATTCTTTGAATGTCTCTAATACAACCGACAAGACTTGAACTTACGACAAAAAAATTACGAGACTGTGCCTTTAACCGCTCGGCTACCGTCGCTTATGACAATACATGAAATGGAGAGGTATATATACGTCCTGAAATATTTATTCAAATTTCGTCGGCCAATATCTCGAAAAGGGTTAAGCATTGGACAGAGTTATATAGATAGCCTTGTAGTACTAATCAACATTTACAAGTGTGCAAAGTTTCAAAGAGAAACTCGAGATACACTTCATGTCTTCTCCTTGTTAGTGAACTTCCCTTCCCATGTGTTATCTTTCGCAAATTGTGGGGAAAATATTGCCTGCAGTACTCGTTTCGTATAGTCTTCGCCGTTTATTCCCCCAACTTGTTTGATAAATCTCACCTAAAAAAAAATATATATATCAATGATAGAAAAAATTTCAATAAAAATCAAAGTGCAAAAAACAAAAATTGCCAAAAAAAATACAGCAAAAAAAATTTTACAACAACTTTAATGTTGGTATATACAGTAAATATACCGTATTAAAATCATAAGAAAAATTTGTGTGTCAGTTACCGTTTGCTTTAAACTCCTTGAGTATAGTTCAAATAAAAATCAACGATAAACATTATAATTAAATTTTAATACTAGGAAATTAAAGATGGAACTTAGATACATCTACTTACGAATGTTTCGTGATATTGTTTGTACGTCGATAATTTAGACTCAAAGTCAGATACTGATTTTTGAGTGTCTAGTGGTAACTTCTTTCTAACATTTTCTAAAATGTTTCTAATAACATTTGAATTTAGTTCTCCACTAAGCGCCGCCTGTCTTTCTTTCAGATCTTTAATGTCTATTGCTATTGTTCCTACAGTGGTTAATAGAGCATTAACGTTATCTGAAATATTTTTAACATTCCTAAATAATTCCTTGAGATCTCCATCACAAACTGTATCAGTCCGTAATGGATCTTCATTAATAATTTCAGCAGGCTCAGATATTTCAATAATGCTTTGTTCTTGTGGACATGTACTAATATCACTGTCCGATAAAAGTTGCGCCAAAAGTTCTTCATTTCCTATTGGATCTTCATTACTAGGACAGTGATCCAAAAGCAAAGCAGGCATAGGAGTAGCTGTAAAATCATACGCAATTTAAATATTGCACAAAACATTAACCAGGATAAAAATACATTAACAAGGGCTC